>JANEHK010001025.1:1742-15530 GCA_025960845.1 Tachycineta bicolor | reverse complement strand
GTTACTAAATTGAAGGGTTCGGGGAACCTTTCGAAAGCCCTGACGACAGCGGCCAACTCAGCAACCTGAGGTGATCCCTCCACCTCGGCGACATCTGCCTCCCACCGCTGAGTCTGAGGGTCCTTCCAAGTCATAACTGACCTGTGGGGCTTTCCACCACACATTCCCTTCCTGAAAAGAAAAGCCTTCCCTTCAGGAAAGGGAATTAAATCTTGCAATTTCAATGAGGATTAAACAGGCAAGCTTTGCTCCATTTCCTCGCACTTCCAGTCATCCCATTCACCATCATTGTTTTCACATGGTTTGGCAAATTTTTGATTGTTTTACTTTCATTTTGTTTCTTCAGATTGCTCTCCTGTGTCTGAATTTAGATTTCTTCCCACGTTTAAGGAGTGGGTTTGGAGTAATCTGAGCAAGATGTGGTGTTTTTTCACTGGCCCTCATTTCATCTCAGTCCTCTTGGCTGTTATCCCTCCATTTCCAAAATTTCTGGATATTTTTCCATTCCACTCTTTTTGATCATATCTCCTTTCCAGAGCACGTGTTAGACTTGGTTTTCTAATTTCAAGATTTCCTTCCCATTCCTGAAAAGAAAAGCCTTTCTTACTGGGAAGAAAATTAAATCTTGCTGTTTCAGTGAGGATTAAACTAGCAAGCCTTGCTCCATTTCGCTGCACTTCTTGTCATCCAATTCACTGTCACTGTTTTCTCATGGTTTTGAAAATTTTGGCGTTATTTTTTCACATTTTGTTTCTTCAGATTGCTCCCCTGTCTCTGAATTTACATTTCTTCTCCTGTTTAAGCATTGGATTTGGAGTAATTTTAGCAAGATATGGTCTTTTTCACTGGCCCTCATTTCATCTCAGTCCTCTTGGCTGTGATCCCTCCATTTCCAAAATTTCTGGATATTTTTCCATTCCACTCTTTTTGATCATATCTCCTTTCCAGAGCACTTGTCAGACTTGGTTTTCTGATTTCAAGATTTCATTCCCATTCCTGAAAAGAAAAGCCTTCTTTACCGGGAACGGAATAAAATCTTGTGGTTTCAAAGAGGGTTAAACTGGAAAGCTTTGCTCCATTTCCCTGCACTTCTTGTCATTCCATTCACTATCATTGTTTTCACATGGTTTTGAGAATTTTTGGGTTTTTTAGACACATTTTGTTTCTTCAGATTACTCTCCTGTCTCTGAACTCTAGATTTCTTCCCGCGTTTAAGTATTGGATGTGGAGGAATTTGTTCAAGTTATGGTCTTTTTTACTGGCCCTCATTTCATCTCAGTCCTCTTTTGTTACCCTGGTTTTTCTTAGTTTTTTATTTAGCCTTTTGAATTTCATACTGGAGTCAGATGTTTTAGTTACTGTGCAATATTAGAGCAGTTTTTCTACCTTTCCCACAGATGTAACATAAACAAATCCTTTGTTTTTCATGCTTTGTCCTTTGTTTGCATATTTCCAACCTGAAAAACAACTGTAACTGACAGTTGGTCTGGGCACTGAGGCTGAGGGGTGGAAACCCCAAAAAGCCAATCTCCTGCTAGACCCACAAATGTATAAAAAGTAAAGAATAAACAAAGATGTTTCTTCCTCTTGCTCCTCGCTCCGCTTCTTACAAAAACCTAAAAAACCCAGTTCTGCACCACCAGAGAAAAAAGGAAAAATTTCAAAATCATGTGAAAACAATGATAGTGAATGGGATGAGAAGAATTGCCTGGAGATGGAGCAGCGCTTTCCACTTTAATCCTCATTGAAATCGCAAGATTTCATTCCCTTTCCTGAAAGGAAGGCTTTTCTTTTCAGGAATGGGAATGAAATCTTGAAATCAGAAAACCAAGTCTGACACGTGCTCTGGAAAGGAGATATGATCAAAGAGGGTCCACCATACATCCAACTGCCAGCAGAAGAAACACGCTATCCTCTTTTCACTGACGGTTCCTGCCACATCAAAGGGTGAACCGGAAGTGGAAAGCCGCTGTATGGAGCCCCACACGACAAGTTGCACAAGCCACTGAAGGAGAAGGTAAGTCAAGCCAACTTGCTGAACTCAAAGCTGTTCAACCGGCCCTGGACATGGCTGAAAGAGAAAAGTGGCCAAAGCTCTACCTCTACACTGATTTGTGGATGGTGGCCAATGCTCTGTGGGGTTGGGTGGACAGGTGGAAAAAGGCCAATTGGCAGCGTAGGGGAAAGCCAATCTGGGCATACACAGCGAGAGCTGTGCGAACTGTTCTCGCAAAGCAGAGCTGGTTCAACTTTACATCTTCTACCATGGAAACAGAGCAAGCAGACAGAAACCCACTTGCTCTACTTGTTCCAAACATAGAAAACAGACACCCTAGCATCAGAATCTCAGAAATCACTGATAGATGCCGAGAAATGCTGCATACATGCTGTACCTGTTGCAAACATGGAAAACACACACCCTAGCATCAGAATCTCAGAAAGCACCGCTAGAAGGGGAGAAATGCTGCAGGAGCATGTTTACTTGCTAGAACAATAGAAAAACACACATGTGCTGTCTGCATGTTTTATTTTCATTTTACAAGCTGTAAAGTTGAACAAGCTCTGCTTTGCAAGAACAGGGCGCACAGCTGTCGCTGTGTATGCTTCTTTTCATCGGTTTGCCACTGTGCACAGCATTTGTGTTTTTCACTTGTTCTAGCAAGCAAACATGCTCCTGCAGCATTTCTCTGATTCTAGCAGTGATTTCTGAGATTCTGATGCTAGGGTTTCTGATTTCCATGTTTGCAACAAGTACAGCATGTGGGTTGCTCTCTGCTTGCTTTGTTTTTATGTTACAAGCTGTAAATTTGAACAAGCTCTGCTTTGCGAGAACAGTGCGCACAGCTCTTGCTGTGTATGCTTCTTTACATCGGTTAGCACTGTGCACAGCATAGGTGTGTTTTTCAGTTGTTCTAGCGAGCAAACATGCTCCTGCAACATTTCTCTGCTTCTATGAGTGATTTCTGGGGTTCTGATGCTAGCGTGTCTGTTTTCCATGTTTGCAACAAGTACAGCATGTATGCAGCATTTCTCTGCTCCTATCTGTGATTTCTGAGATTCTGATGCTAGGTTATCTGTTTTCCATGTTTGCAACAAGTACAGCATGTGTGCACCATTTCTCTGCTCCTATCTGTGATTCCTGAGATTCTGATGCTAGGTTGTCTGTTTTCCATGTTTGAAACAAGTACAGCATGTGTGCATCATTTCTCTGCTCCTATCTGTGATTTCTGAGATTCTGATGCTAGGGTTTCTGTTTTCCATGTTTGCAACAAGCACAGCATATATGTCACCGAGACACATAAGGCAATCACGCAGAGACAGATTTTCGCCGGGCAGAGGTTCTTCCAGCTTCTCCTCAGAGAACGGAGAAAGAAGCACCCCCTTTGTTTTTTCTTTACTTTTTTATACATTTGTGGATCTGGCAGAAGATTGGCTTTTTGGGTTTCCACCCCTCATCCTCAGTGGCCAGACCCACTGTCAGTTACAGTTGTTGTTCAGGTTAGAAATATGCAAACAAAGGACAAAGAATGAGAAACAAAGGGTTTGTTTATGTTACATCTATGGGAAAGGTAGAAAACTACTCCTAATATTGTACAGTAACCAAAAGATCTGACTCCATTATGAATTTCAGGAAGGCTAATAAGAAAGGTCAGAAAAACCAGGGTAACATCTCTCCCTTTTAACTTTAAAAAAAAGAAAAAACAGAAAAAGAAAAATGAACAATTTTACAAAGGGAATATATACAAATTCAATCACTGTCTGTGGAGGAATCATCAGAGTGATCACTCGAGGATTCATCCACTTGCTGGTTTTCAAGCTGATCATGGCTTCCACCTTGCCTCTCAGCTGAATTCTGCCTCTGTGGTCGCAGGTCAGGGCGGACACACTTTGAAGGTAGCCAGCATGTCCCAGTGTCCGTGGACACACACGCATACCCTCGCCAGATAGCGATTCAGTCATAGGGTCCCTCCCATTGCTTGGTGATTAAATTCCGGACCCGTACCTTCGCTCGAGGCTGTTGCTCACCATCCGAAACCTGCAATGAGAGATGATGGTTCAAAATGACAGGATTATTTGTGTTCTGTGGCACCATAAGGTGACTGATGGTGTACAAAGCCTTTGCCAACCGACTGTGTGGGGTTTCACCCTGCATTCCCCATTTCTGCTTCTGAAGAACACGTTTGAGTGTACTATGACTGCATTCTACAATCACCTGTCCCGTCGGAGAATGAGGGAGGCCAAAGTTATGTGACACACCCCATGACTGTAGGAACTGCCGTACCTGCTGCGAGGCGTAAGCAGGACCATTGTCGGTCTTCACAGCAGAAGGTATGCCAAGAACAGCAAAGGCCTGCCTCCAGTGGGCAATGACATCACGGGCTTTCTCTCCTGTGTGAGCAGAAGCCCACATCACAGAGGAGAACGTGTTCACCGTGACATGCACATACTTGAGCTGGCCTAACTCGGCGACCTGGGTAACATGGGTCTGCCAAAGCTCCAAGGCTTTAAGGCCTCTGGGGTTAACCCCTGCCGGCAATGGCGCACCAAGGGCGTGACAATCCTCACACGACTCGACAATTTCACTAGCCTCAGTGGCTGTCAGTTGAAACTGCTTCTGCAGCCTCTGCGCATTTTGGTGGAAAAACCCATGCGATGCCTTGGCCTGCGCGAGCACGTCAGGCTGAGGGGCTACCCATGCTGGGTTAGCCAACTTGTCAGCCCTTGCGTTACCTTCCGCCACAAATCCTGGCAAATTAGTGTGACTCCGTACATGCAGAACATAATATGGATGAACTATGGCATGAATTGCACACCACAGGGTCTTCAGTAAATTAAACAAGGCAGGGTTACTGACCTCCTTCAACACTGAACAACCTAATCGCTCTGCGATGTCGGCAACATAGGCGGAGTCCGTGATGAAATTGAAAGGTTCCTGGGAAAATTTCTCAAATGCCATGACAGCAGCCTTTAGTTCAACCAGTTGGGCTGACCCATCCTCATGGCCTTCCAGAACCTGCCACTCAGATCCATCCTGCCAGGTAACAATGTCTTTTCCTGTTTTGCCCAAACCGTCAGTGCAGACGGTGGGACCTTGCACTGATTCTTGGCTATTTTTGGGTAGTAGAGAAAATTGAGTATTTTTGGCCACTTGCAATAGCTTGTGGCTAGGCAGATGATAAGTGATCTGCCCTGAAAAACCCTCGAGAGCACTTTGCAGCGAAACATTGTTCGCATAGCTCCAATCAAATTCCTCCCTCTGAACCGGGAGTATGATCTTTGAGGGATCTGCACCCATCAATTGCAAACAGCGTTGCCGGCACTTGATTATCAAGCGCGCAATCAATTCCAACAGCGCTGTCGCCGTCTTATGCGGCTGATGAGGCAGGAAGACCCATTCCAAGATGTGCAGCGGATCAGTCCATTCATCATTCCATTGGTCGATGATACCTGTAGGATGTAAATCAGGAGTGGTAATGAACACAGTGACATCAATGGAAGGTTCAATGCGGTACACCTGGCAAGCCGAAACAGCTTGCTGAACCTCCTCCAGCACTTTTTGTGCCTCAGGGGTTAATTCACGAGGTGACTTTAAACCAGTGTCCCCTTTCAACAATTCAGACAAGGGAGACAGTTGTGCTGTGGTCAGTCCCAAGTAAGGACGTAACCAAGTGATAACACCTACCAGCTTCTGAGCATCATTCAGTGTCTTCACCGATTGCACAAACTGCACCTCCTGGTGACGGATTGCCCTTTCCAGAATTTTGACCCCCAAATATTTCCAGGGAGGTTGTTGTTGTACCTTTTCTGGAGCTACCTGCAGTCCATGTGAATGCAGAGCATTCAACAACTGAGGCTGTATCCTCAGCAGCTCATCCTGGGTGGGCACAGCCACCAAAATGTCGTCCATATAATGATAGACGTGAGAAACAGGAAACTGCTTGCGAACTCCAGACAAGGCACGGGCTGCATACCATTGGCACCACATTGGCGAATTCTGCATTCCTTGAGGAAGAACTCTCCATTGATACCACTGTGCGGGCTCTGCATTGTTTATTGTTGGTACCGTGAAGGCAAATTTTGGTCTGTCATCGGGATGCAGAGGGATGGTAAAAAAACAATCCTTCAAATCCATAATGAGGACCGGCCAGTCCGCAGGAAGCATGGTAGGCAATGGCATACCAGCCTGCAATGTTCCCATGCCTTCCATCACAGCGTTGATCTTTCAGAGGTCTTGTACCAACCTCCATTTCCCAGACTTCTTTTTGATACAAAAGACAGGAGTGTTCCAGGGACTGGTAGATGGTTCCAAATGCCCCTGATCCAACTGCTCCTGTATGAGTTCACGAAGGTCGACTAGCTTGTCATGAGGGAGGGGCCACTGGCTCTCCCAGGTGGGTCTGTCCACCAGCCACCATAAAGGAGGCGTGGGACACTCTGCGCCCTTCATCACAGTGGCCCCAATCCAAAATCCGTTCCCAATCGCACCACCCACGTGGCCAAAACATCCCTCCCCCAGAAGTTCTGAGGAATCTCAGCAACATGAGGCCAAATTATGGCTGTCTGTCCCTCCGGGTTCGTGATGGCCACGGGATTCTGGCTCACGTAGCATTGCTTCGTTCCTCCGAAGCCCGCGATCGGTGTCTTTGCCAGGGTCAAAGGCCACTGCGGGGGCCAAGCAGCCAGGGAGAGAATGCTCACGTCAGCCCCCGTATCTAGGAGGCCACGAAAGTGAATCTCCAATGGCGTGGCACCAACCATGGACATGGTACACAGCATCTCAGGACGGTCTTTGGTCAGGACAGCAGTCCAGCGCACCTGAGGTGGCCCTGTAGAGCCGAAGCCACCGTCTCCTCGCGACCGGTCCTCGGTTCTGAAAACAGAAGACTTAAAAGGAACAAGTTGAGCAAATCGTGTGCCTTTTGGAATAGTCAGAGGAGGGGTGGGTGTGGAGACCATTGCGTGAATCTGTCCCAAAAAAACCGCATCAATCAGTCCCAGGTGCACTATGTTACCCTGAATGGTGGCACTGGACCCTCCATCAAGAAAGTACTCATGCCATCACCCAAAGGACCAAAGGCATCCAGAGGAACCTTGTGTATTTTGTCCGAATCAATCACGACAGACTCTGCTGTGCAGACATCAACACCTGCTGAACCGCGGGTGCTGGCTGCAAGCCTGCTGAGCAGATCTCCATTGGTTGGGGCTGAGGCAGAGACATTTGCTTCAGAACGCGTCTCGCCTTCGCGCTCTGCGTCGCATTTCCCGAACTGCCCAATGGCTGACCATTCACATGCACTGTCTCCTTAATACGCATTTGCAGGGTGATTCGACCTTCCACATCGTGCACAATAAAACAAGACAGCTGTAGACTCCAGTGCCTTTCCGCCCTGTTTCTTCCTGCTCCGAGCACCCCACTGCTGCTGTTGCACCCCTTGGGGAATGACCCAAGCAGGCTGCAAAGCAGCAGCCACAGCCGGTTGCACAGCCGCAGGCATGGCCGGCTGGATCACCGTAGCCACCGTCAGTTGAACATTCGTAGCCACAGCTGGCTGCACAGCTGTAGGCACGGCAACCACCTGTTGGCTGGAAGGGGATATATTTTCACAGGCCCCAACCATGTCCGACATGGACGGTTCCACAGGAAGCGCTTCAATTATCCTCTTGCAAACTGCATTGCAGTTGCCCTGAGCAAGGGACTGTATCATGAGCTTCCTTGTTGTAGGATCACTCACCTGCTTCTCCACAGCAGCCGTCAGCCATCCTGCAAAGCGCAGGAAGGGCCCAACAACTCCCTGGACAATCGTTGCATAGGGCTGCTGTGGAGTAGCCAGCTGTAAGGTCTGAACTAGGGCTGCCATGCCTGTTTGTAGGCACTGCTCCTGGACCAAGAGATCATAACCAGCCTGCCCTTTTGGCCCTGGTATAATTGCCTGTTCCCATTAGCATATCGATATTAACCATATGCCTAGGATCACCCTGACCTAGTGCCCTATTCCGTTCTACCACTCTGGTTGCCAGCTTAGTCCATGTATTCTCAAAGAAGTCATATTCAACCGGTGGGAGAAGGGCTCGAGCCAAGCTCCGAATGTCAAAGGGTGTCAAAAGACTGGCATTAAAACAACGGAGAACCTGCATCACCTCTGCTGAGCCCAGACCATACTTCCCGACTGCATCACGCAGTTCTGTCAAAGCCTGCCAAACCAAGGGTTGATAGGTGTTATGAGTAGCGCCCTGAAGGACAGGAAAGGCCTGAAGACCCTCAGATGAAGCAGCAGCACTTGCCTTATCCTGCCCTGTGGACCCCACAGGGTCAGATGCAGGCACTGCAGGTCCTGCACCAGCACTCAATCCTTCAACCTTAGCCTTTACTTCGTCCCAGAACTCGCCGCGGTCTCTCGGCCTTACGGTCATCTGACAAGGAAGGAGCGTCCAAGCTGTTGACGAAGAGCCAACAGCGCGGGAATTTTACTCTTATCAAAGACCGGCCGCATTCCAGCCGTGTCCCCACTCGCGCTGAACTTAAACACCCCGCCGCCCGTAGCCGCCGCCGTAACGCTCGCAGCAGGAAGCGGAGGCGGGGTCGGACTAGCCGCTGGTGTCTGGCCCTCCGCATCCGCAGCGGAGCTAGAGCCCGCACCGGCTGCCGGAGACCGGTCAGATGCCTCTGCGGCAGGCACAACTGCTGGGGAATTCGCATTGTGTCTAGGCGGAGGCGGAGATCGCGGCCCCCCCCCCACCCCAGAGTGGGGGGAAGCTGTCAGCCCGTGTAGGGAGGCAGCGCCCGCCGAGGGGCTGACTGGGGTCCTGCCTCCGGCATCATCCTGCGGCGGCGCGGGGGCAGAGGCAGCCAGTACAGCTGATTCCGGGTCCGGGCTGGGCGGCAGGGCGGGCAGCGCCACGTCACGACTCCATCGGATACGTGACGGTCGTGCGGCACAACAAACAATGCACAGTGATCGAATGTTCACCAAACGAAATCGGAGCCCGCTTTCCCGGGCTGCCCCGCGCCCACCAAAGCCGGAAAGGCATGGAGAGGAGGCGGGCTTTGCCCTGTCTCTGCCCGAGACCAGCGCCGGAACCCGACGGGGGGGAACCCTCCCCCACGCAAGAAACGGGGGATGAAGGGGAAGAACCACAAAGGACCTCAAGGTCAGTCTCCAGTTCTGACATAACAATCTCGACTCCCTCCTGCTCTCCGTCCTGCTTCGGACAGAGGCTCTCAGCCTGCGAGATGGAAGGAGTCGACTTAAACACAGCTCTCTCAAATAATTTCCACTGCAAAAATAATTCTGCAATTACTTCCTCATGTTCTATATCAAGGCAGTCTAACATACAATCCCTCAGGAGGTAGCACTCTCGTCGATTTAGCACAGACCCTGGAGTGGGAAAGAACCCATGTCGCCAGCTCCATGCAAATAGACTCTGGAGCCCCTCTTGGGATATCTGAGCATCGTTCTGCTCCAAGATATTTCCCCAAAATTCACAAACTAAGGAATCCTCGATGATAAACACAAAACAGGCAAAGAGGGGAAGGAAAAACCTCACCAAATCGTTCGTCCACTAGGGGTCACCAGATGTCGCCGAGACGCACAAAGTAATCACGCGCAGACAGGTATCTTTGCTAGGCAGAGGTTTCTCCAATTCCAGCCCACTCCTCCGAGAGCGGAGCGAGGAGCAAGAGTAAGAAACTTCTTTGTTTATTCTTTACTTTTTGTACATTTGTGGGTGTAGCAGGAGATTGGCTTTTTGGGGTTTCCACCCCTCAGCCTCAGTGGCCAGACCAACTGTCAGTTACAGTTGTTTTTCAGGTTGGAAATATGCAAACAAAGGACAAAGCATGAAAAACAAAGGATTTGTTTATGTTACATCTGTGGGAAAGGTAGAAAAACTGCTCTAATATTGCACAGTAACTAAAAGATCTGACTCCAGTATGAAATTCAAAAGGCTAAATAAAAAACTCAGAAAAACCAGGGTAACACAAGAGGACTGAGATGAAATGAGGGCCAGTAAAAAAGACCATAACTTGCTCAAATTCCTCCACATCCAATACTTAAACGCGGGAAGAAATCTAGAGTTCAGAAACAGGAGAGCAAACTGAAGAATCAAAATGTGTCTAAAAAACCCCAAAATTCTCAAAACCATGTAAAAACAATGATTGTGAATGGGATGACAAGAAGTGCAGCGAAATCGAGCAAAGCTTTCCAGTTTAATCCTCTTTGAAATCACAAGATTTCATTCCGTTCCCGGTAAAAAAGGCTTTTCTTTTCAGGAATGGGAATGAAATCTTGAAATCAGAAAACCAAGTCTAACAAGTGCTCTGGAAAGGACATAGGATAAAAACGAGTGGAATGGAAAAATATCCAGAAATTTTGGAAATGGAGGGATCACAGCCAAGAGGACTGAGGTGAAATGAGGGCCAGTGAAAAAGACCATAACTTGCTCAAATTACTCCAAATCCAATCCTTAAACAGGAGAAGAAATGTAAATTCAGAGACAGGGGAGTAATCTGAAGAAACAAAATGTGAAAAAATAACGCCAAAATTTTCAAAACCATGTGAAAATAGTGACAGTGAATTGGATGACAAGAAGTGCAGGGAGATGGAGAAAAGCTTTCTAGTTTAATCCTCATTGAAATTGCATGGTTTCATTCCTTTCCCTCTAAGGAAGGCTTTTATTTCACGAATGGGAATGAAATCCTGAACTCAGAAAACCAAGTCTAACAAGTGCTCTGGAAAGGCGATATGATTAAAAAGAGTGGAAAGGAAAAAAATGCAGAAATTTTGGAAATGGAGGGATCACAGCGAAGAGGACTGAGAAGAAATGAGGGCCAGCGAAAGAGACCATAACTTGCTCAAATTACTCGAAATCCATTCCTTATACGTGGGAAGAAATCTAAATTGAGAGACAGGAGAGCAATCTGAAGAAACAAACTGTAAGTAAAACAATCAAAAATTTTCCAAACCATGTGAAAACAATGATAGTGAATGGGTTGACAAGAAGTGACCGGAAATGGAGCAAAGCTCTCCAATTTAATCCCCATTGAAATCACGAGATTTCACTTCTTTTGCTAAAAGGAAGTATTGTTTATTCAGGAACAAGGAATGAAATCTTGAAATCAGAAAACCATATCTAACGAGTGCTCTGGAAAGGAGATATGACATAAAAGAGTGAAATGGAAAGAAATTCAGCAAATATGTAAACGCAGGGATTACAGCCAAAAAGACTGAGATGAAATGAGGGCCAGTGAAAAAGACCATAACTTGCTCAAATTACTCCAAATCCAATCTTTAAATGCGGGAAGAAATGTAAATTCAGAGACAGGAGAGAAATCTGATGAAACAAAATGTGAAAAAAGCGCAAATATTTTCAAAACCATGTGAAAACAATGATAATGAAAGGGATGACAAGAAGTGCAGAGAAAGGGAGCAAGGCTTGTTACTTTAATCCTCACTGAGATCGCAAGATTTAATTTTCTTCCCAGTAAGAAAGGATTTTCTTTTCAGGAATGGGAAGGAAATCATGAAATCAGAAAACCAAGTTGTACAAGTGCTTTGGAAAGGAGATATTATCAAAAAGAGTGGAATGGAAAAACACCAGAAATTATGGAAATGGAGGGATCACAGCCAAGAGGACGGAGATGAAATGAGGGCCAGTGAAAAAGGCCATACCTTGCCCAAATTACTACAAATCCAATCCTTAAACGCGAGAAGAAATGTAAATTCAGAGACTGGAGGGCAATCTGAAAAAACAAAATTTGAACAAAAAGAAAAAAAAGGAAAAAGGGAAAATTTCAAAACCATGTGAAAACAATGATAGTGAATGGGATGGCAAGAATTGCTGGGAAATGGAGCAAAACGTTCCAGTTTAATCCTCATTGAAATTGCAAGATTTAATTCCCTTTCCTGAAGGGAAGGCTTTTCTTTTCAGGAAGGGAATGTCTGGTGGTGCAGAACTGTTTTATTAGGTTTTTGTAAGAAGTTTATGTTATGGTTCATTTCCCTGTATCCCATATTCTGTATCCCTTTTGTGTTGTCTGTATAATAAGGTGTTTTGTGTCAATCATCCCACCCCTCACATGACTTGTAACATCCCTTCTGCCCTGCCTTGCTCTGGGGCAGCCTATCACTCCAGGTGTCCCTCCCGCATTGCGAAATTTCAGGGAGAGGGCTTCAGGTGATAGGTAGCCTGGGGGGAATTCTTTTCCTCTGGAGGTGGTTGGTCCAAGGCTTGGGGGTGGGCACACCTTGGTACCCGCTGTATCCCCTGATTTGTTGTCTTGTTGTATCCTCCCTGGAACTCCTCTCCAGATTATAGGGGGTAGGAGGGAGGAAGAAACTCTCTCTCAGCCTCTGAGCTCTCAACTGCTCGCTTCGGAGCTCGGAGATCTCTGCTAATAAACATCTTTTAACCTGCTAAGCTGAGAGCCAGCCTTTTTCGCTTCTGCTGCTGTTGACTCTCTCGATACATTGGGTCTAGCTGCTGAGCCGAGAAGAGAAGACAAGCTGGAAACATTTTGTGTCTGTGTTGAATCGAGCTAGCAGGAGGTAAGCTCCTGCCCGGAACGAGACAGAACCAGACACAAAGGGTGGCGCTCCAACTTGGGGCCGACCACGCTGGCAGAAGCAGCTTGGACCACGTGGAGCACGGCTCCACAGAGACAGAGCGTCCTGCGCCCACGCAGGGCCCCCCGGAGACGCGGCGGACCCTGCGAACGGAATGGGGCTTATTTAGTCCGAAGAACAGTCTCTGGGCATCACACACCCCTGTGAAACTGACTTTTAAACAAGGCAAGTTCCAGGGGAAAGAAGGGGAGCTTCAGGCCCCGACCGGAGTCCTTCTTGCAGCAGAACATCCAGACCCACGCCCCCCCGCAGGGCACAGGAACAGGTAAGTATACCCACAACAGGATATACTTACTGGTTTTAGGGTTCCCCTGAGGGAGGGGGAAGCCATTGGGGAGGAAAAAGTCCTCCAAAAATAGCTTCGCAGCTAAAGGGTTAAACCTCCTGTGATTGAGCAAACGGGGTCTGCGGGGGGGAGTACTTTTCATCTGGGTTTGGGTTCAAAAGCAACTTAGTATCAAAACATGGGTGGAAAGCTAACGGTTGCTCAGGAAAGGTTGTATTATAACTATGCTTCGGTTGTTATCGAGGCTGAATTGAACATCTCAAAAGGCGAGTTAAGAAATTTTGTTCGCTGGGTTCATCTGTATTTTCCCCAAGTATCCCCTGATGGGGTCTGCAGCCCAGATTTCTGCGGCACTATAGAAAAGGAATTAATTAGGTTGATTCAAACTGGAGACGAAAAAGCTACAAAGTATTTCATTGTGGCAACAAAGGTAAATTCAGCAATTCAATTTCAAAAGGGAATGCAGAAAGAGCTCAGCCCAAAAATGTGTTCTCCCCCTCCTCCCCGTCCTCCCCCCATCTCTTTTCCCCGGTCCCCTTGTCCCTGGGAAAGCATTTAGAATGGAGCGGCAGGGGTCCCGCCCGCTCGCTCAGCCTCCGGGATGCCCCAGCCCCTCAGCCCGTGCTTGCCGTGTGGGGCCAGGAGGGAATTCTCAGGCAGCACTGACCATGCTGCACGGGATAATCCTCCCTCCCCACTTTCCCCGGTTGAAAAATGCCATGTTCGGTTTTCTGTGGGGGGGCGGAACTGGGTCCGAAGCCACGTGGCCATCTCGGGGTTCCCAAGATGGCGAAGACCGAATGGCTGGGGACTCCACCGCCCCCTTTGCGCCACCCACCCCTCCCTACCCTGGTGACGTGGTGCCCGCACGGGGCGGCG
>JANEHK010001024.1:5177-15542 GCA_025960845.1 Tachycineta bicolor | reverse complement strand
GAAACTTAGAGTGACTACAAATTAATGCACAAATTAATGTAAAATTATTCTTAATACTTGGTATATGTTGGTGCTGGATTTTGTGTTTCACAGCAGTGAGCAGTCCATAAAAGCCTCCAAATTCATCTGGCAAATAAACTGTTTTGAATTATTTGTTGATTTGTGTCTGTTTTGTTGAGGTTTTTCATTTTCCTATTTTTATTCTTTGGGAATCTGAAGAAGACTTTTGATCAACTGAGACACAGGAAATACAGTGCTGAAGATATGCCATCAAAAGCAAACATCCTGGTGTGAAATCATCCCTCCACTTGTACACTACCATCATCTCATTTTTTTCAAGCAAGGCAACTCCTTACCATAAGGATCAGCAGGCATACAAAGTTATTACCAATCCAGGTAAAAAAAGGCTGAACTCTACTAATGACTCTCTGAAACATTAACAGGGAAAAGTCTAGGATTATTAAAATTAACATCAGTCAACTTAGACAGAAAATCCTTAACTGTCAAGTTAGATTACTCAGCCATTCAGACTCCAGGCAGATAAGGGCTCCTTACAGGCTGTTTAAACTCTGCTGCAGTTCTAATGAATGCAGAAGAGATGAGCTAGAAAAGCAAGCACCTCGGAAAAAAAATACTAGAAAAGACAAATTTTAATTTCATTTGTGTACCTCTGTGCATGGAGGCCGATATCCGCTTGAGTGGTTGCTGCAGTTTATGGAAAAGGTAATGAAACATCAAATGGGAACTGTTCAAGAGCATTACCCACAACGATCACATTGTAAGCTATTAGCAGTTTTAAATACATAAATATATTACAGCTAATGGGATATGTGTTTACAGCAGACAAAGGTTATTTTGCCACAGTTTTTTAAAGAGAAGGAATTGAAATACTGAGTTATCTGCTGACTGTGTTATTTAAAAGGGAGACCATCCCCTTAACATTAATTCAGACGAAGTTATGAAAAGTTAAACTTTCATACAAGGCACTGAAAATTGATTAAATTAAAGTGATGGTCCCTTGCTGGCAGTAAAGCAGTAACACACTTCGCTTGTCTCTCAATACACTACCTTAACATTCAGATACATCCATCTCACAAAACATCAAATGGAACCCCACGGAAATCCAATTTTTTACTGATTTTTAGTACACTGAGTCAGGGAACTTTCAACAAACTCATTTTCTTTGTCCTTCACAGAAAAACAAAAGCTACAGGATACCACCCAAATTTTATTTACATCTTCAACAACCATCTCCTCACTAGAAAATATTTTACATGGTTTTTCTTGTTTTCTAAATTTTTATTTATTTTTGAAAAAACTAAAGAAATTAAAGCCAATAGCTCAAGGTACAAAATCATTTTATTAACATCTATTTAGTGTTACTCATATTAGTTACTGACTGCATGAGAATTAAGATGTCCCAGGAGGCTTCTTTACGTGAATTCTTCACCCATGTGGTTGATCCTGCAAGAACAATGGCTCCTGCTTGGAGGAATAGCAGGAGTGTGCAAGATAGGGATGGTTTGCTGCTATCCCTGCAGCATTTCACACCTTTGGGGGTTTCACTTTTCACTCAGGTTTGGGTTCTGTGTTTCTAACACACCATGATTAAATACAGCACGATTAAATCAGCACTCTGACACATCAAGTGAGTTGGAGACAGGTGGATCTCCTCAGTCAGACAAGGAAGACAAGGATACAGCATATTAATAGCACCAATTAAAGTCTTTTTAGCAACTCTGTTGAGGAGCCAATGTGAAGGCAGGCTCCAGTGGCGTTTCTCAACCCGTGACAGAACAGTGCATCTCAATTGTCTCACAGCTCACTGCTACACACACAGAACTAATTTTGCTATCAGTGTTTTTAGATCAGCAACTGGGTTTGAGCAGCTTGCTACTTTTCATAAGTTTCATATGAATACAAAGAAGAAATTGATTTTCTGATCAAAACTTGCATTTATATTCTGACATTCAACCCAGTTACTTTCATTTGTTTATGAAAATTCTTCTTCCACTGCTAACATTTTCAAGAAAATGGTATCACTGTACTCCTTACAATATTTCAGAGGAAAGGATCTGGAAATTCTTTGCTACATTTCAACTTTTGTTTAAAGGCACAGAATTTATTTTCAAGCCATTTAGGATTTGATTACGTTTTGTGGGGGTGGAGGAGCAGTACTGAGGCAGGAAGAGGAAGCAGTAAAAGTCAGGCACTTAACTCCCAAATGTCCTCTTCCAGTGGACACAAAATTTATCCTCTGGACAAGACTGCCATCAATTGTATGAAGTTTTAGAACTTTCATTCAAATGGATGGTAGTTTTAATTACTTAATACAAAAGTGCCTCACAACAAAGCCCATGTTAGTGGAGATTATGTTGGAGGAGCAGTTTAGCCAACTAAACTAACTCCCAACACATCTCCTGTACCTCTCCTGTGAGAGGAGATCCTACACTAAGGCATCGTCCTGGCACCTGACTTGGACAGGGCCTGGCAGCAGCCAAGTCCCTGCTCAGCTTTGATCTTTGGCTCTGCATGACCAGCACAAACACACTGACCTAAAGTGAGAGCCTGACTCACAAAAAAAGTCAGATGATCTGTTAGGAGTATCCATGAAAAGAGTGTGGATCTTGAGAAATATCCAGAAACCCGGGTCACATACCACAATTCTCTGACACTAGAATCTATGCAAATGCAAAACATTTTTCGTATCCTAAAAATAATTTAGAAATACGCACAGGTAGCACTGGAGAAGAAACTTTTGTAGTTTGTTTAGTAAGATGTTCATAATGTGTCGGTTTATGAGTAAAATATTTTAGTTTAAATTAAATCAGAAAGAAAGATCAGGACATGGAGAATGTACAGAAAACCTTAGTAAGGCACTGTAGGAAGGATGAACTCTTTACCTTCATGCTTAGAAGCAGCCAGGAGAAAATAAGCACACCCATTGTTAGAGGCATTTACTGAAGCTGAAATAAAATACCTGGTACTGGTGATGGTGTAGTCAGAGATGCATTCTGTTCTGGAGCAGGGGTCCTCTGACACAGAACTGAAATCTCTACTGAGGTTCCCTCCCACCTGCAGGGGCAATGACACTGACACACACCTCTCCTTGCAGCTTTCCACAGTTACCAGTCTCAACCTCATCAAATACTCATCATTAGGACCTTTCACACTCCATTAAGTTATAAAATTCTATTTCATATTTCTTTAATACCATCTCTACTGATATTATTTTGTTATAGTTAATGATCAGTTCAGTGAAGTGGATTTTAAAAAATCTCTTCTTTGGAATATCTTTCTCTCTAGGAGCTGCTTTCCCCACTTATGTTTAAGAGTCAAGAAGATCCTGAGGACCAGCAAAGCTGATCATTTTCTGGTCTCAGTGAAAAAGAAAACAACATTGAAACAAAGCTGATGTGATTACTAACGAATATGACTGAGAATTAAGTTCCATTATATCCATGTGTGACAGCAAGAGCATTCAGCACTCATATGGAAAAAACCAGAAAAATAAATATGAAGCAAATATAAATATTCTACATATTATGTAGAGCAAAATCAAAAGACCACTGATTAGAACGAGACTGCAGCAAACTGTAATCAAAGTTTTGATTTGAATTTTTTTGCTTCTTTGGCTCTTTCAAAGTCTTCTTGATTCTCTAACATAATATTAGAAAACTTAACAAAAGGAAGCTGAATGGGCATCTGAAATTTTGGAGTTGCTCTTCACCATCTCTATCCTTATTCCTAGAATTTCAGCGAAACCTATCCAGCTTGAATGCATCCTCAGATTACTTGGCAGAAATGCTCTGTGCCTACAAATCACCAGAGTGTACTCGCCTGAGCAGAACATCCTTGGGGAGAAAGGGATGTGTGAGTGCTCCCGCTCCCAATACAGAGCTGAAAACCTGAACAAAAATTAGCTCAATGTATAGAACTAATTCTCATCATTCATGTCGTTCATGCGTGTTAGTTGAGCATTCCCACTGCTCCGCACCTGCCTCGATAATCACTACAAAGTACGGTTTGAACATCAGACAGTGTTGTCATTAGAAAGTAATTAGTTTGAATTTGTTGTTAATGATAAAAGAACCAGCGGTGGGGGTTTGTTTAAAACTCTGCATCTCTTTTACAATGATTTTTAGTTAGCCCCATTTTTATGATGCTATAAAGCTACCATTCCTGATTACATTACTCCTTGTTCCTACAGGTATTAATCTTCCACGGATAACGTGGCCTGTTTCTAATGAATGCCTTAAGCCTTGGAATAAAAGCACTCAATTTAGGTTCTTTAGAAATAGTGCCTCATTGTAACCACGTAGGAGATTGATTAAATACCTTGCTGTCCAAACTACTTCGGAAAATTAATGGACCCAATCGAAGTAAAAACCTCTATGTTCTTTTCTCATAACAAAATAAGGACAACCTAAACGTAAAAAATTGCCAAGGAGATTATATAAGCAATCAGCTGCTAACAATGCTTTTCTAAATGAGCCAATGTGTCAACATTATACAGAATTCAGGCTTCATTCAGTCTTCATTGGGAAGAACAATTATACCAGAGAAATAAGAGTAGAATTTTCTCTCTTGTTGAGAACGGGTAGCAGTAGAACTTTGGAGGTTATCATAAAACCAGTAAGACATTTTCAAACTGAAAGATGGGAAATTTAGGTTAGATATACATAAGAAATTCTTTACTGTGAGGGTGCTGAGACACTGAAACAGGTTGCCCAGGGAAGTTGTGCATGCCTGATCTGTTACAGGTCACATTTAAGGGTAACTAAGGTCCCTGTTAATAAATCCCTTGGGATGAAAGAACACCAAATGAGCAGCCTATAGATGAAGAAGATTTATTTTAAAACTAAGCAATTGCAGTGGAAAGAATGTATGTGGCCATTTCGGTTATTTTCTATAGAAGTATGAAAATTCATGAGGAAAACATACAGGGAAAAGAAAAGAAAGTGAATGAAAGGAGAGTGTAGCAGACAGCGGAGAGCAAAGATATCTGGCCAGGCTGGATGGGGCTTTCAGCAAACTGGTCTAGTCCAAGGAATCACTGCACATGGCAGTGAGGCTGGAACTCAGTGATCTTTACGGGCCCTTCAGCTGAAATCATTCTAGGATTCTATGATTCCCAGACTTAAGGTTAGATATTTTCAGAACCAGACACGAAAAAGCAGGAAAACATAATTCCATTGCTTATCCCTGTCTCAAATAGCTGAACGTGGATTTCTAGGCTGGCATCAACATTGGCTTCTGAGCTTTCTTCTCCATGTTACATGTGCCTAAATATGCATGTAGGGAGATCATTCCACACTGCTCTCTAACAAGAAAATACACATTTCACCCTACTGAAGAACACAGGAAAAACCCATCAGGACAACAACCTAGTCCTATCTCATTTCTTTTTTGGAGAATGCCTTAACAGTATGGATTTTGGGGAGCAAAAGCATGTCTCTGTATTTATTTAGTATGTGATACACTGGAGCTCCTTCAGATCCATTGATGCTACTGGACTGGAACTAATAACTAAAAATCTTCAGACTGAACTGTCAGTAAAGTTAGTTGCTTGCAGAGAAAAGACTTCTATGAATTTGAAAGTATGTTTTAGATTATTTTTCTCTGTGCTCTTACACACCTACATCTGAGAACAAATCGGTGTGCTGACAGTGAAAAAATGAAGCAATTAAAAGAATGGAATTACAGTTGCTGCAACTATCACATGAAAATGCAGCAGAAGAGTCTAAAGTTTAAGAACAAAATATGTAAAAAGAGATAAGTGACAGCAATAGCCCCTGAATCAAGCATTTAAATGAATGGTCAAACAAAGGCACAGAGGGCTCACAGTAAAGCACAGGACATAAGGACATTTTGCAGAAGGTAAACCTGGGAGACATGCTGGAAGCCTTTCTAGAATATCCACCTTAAGATATGCCAATTTAGTAAAGGAGGACAGCTTTAGACAGAAGAACTGTGTGTAGGTATGAACAGGAGAGTTCCACACGCAGGTGAAGAGAGCACCCCTTTCAACCTCAAAGCCCCAGGATGCACAGGACCAGCTGGACAGAGAAGACAGCAGGCATCTCTACAATAAACACCCAGGGAGATGATGTGCACAGCAGCAATGCTGCTGTGGAGCCAAGCTGAGTCATCTACAGCTGCAACTGGCTTCCCGTCTTACTCACCACATTACTACATTCTGTCCCTCTGCTAAAATTAAAAACCAGGCTCCCACTCCCACTGTTGAATAGGTTGTTGTGTTTAAATTACATCCATTGATTTCAGTATTCCAGTCTGCAGAAGTCTCTACACAGCAGCTCATTACAGCTTTCCAAATTTCATAACAAACCCAAGGACTATAGCCTTAAGTTTCCCTCTATTAAAATATGCCGGCAAAAAAAAAATGTAATATTCAAAGTATCCTAATATTGTGTCAAGTAAAAATTGTAAAATTTTCCTTCCTTGAAAGAAAGCATTGCTATGTTTGAAATGTTATATTTTCTCCACCAGCCCATCTCTAATGTGAAAATTAATGTGCCCTGCCCGAGAGCCTCTGCAATAATATTGAAGGCATTAAAAATTGCTGCTTCTATTCAATACTGATTAGTTGGTTTTTAAAGTATTACATAGCCAGCCACAATTGCGCTTTATTGATTTACATTTTTTATTACATTTTAAGTAACACAAAATCAATCTCCAAATTATTATCTGGTTAGCAAACATTCTAGCTAATCTGAGAATTTGAAAAAGGCCTCCTATGACTTCACGCAGGAAAAAGTGCAGGAAGGACTTCAAAAGTGCAGTACTGTGGTAGCTGCCAGAAGTACTTCACCAGTGTGGCAATACTGATGGCTAAGTCTAAAAGCCTCATCACGTGCCAAAGCATCACAGCGGTTAAAATAGCCACAGAAACCAGTGTTTTTATCACAATCATTTAAAGAAAAAAATATATTTTGCCTGAAAATAATAGGTTTTATGGTTTTGAAAAAGGAAATGAAAAAAGTGTTGTAATGATTGTCTTGATTTGATTCTAATTGTTTGTTTGTTTGTTTGTTTGTTTGTTGTTTTTTAGAAAGGATGTGAAGGACTTAACTAGCTAGAAGGTGTTGGGAAGAGCGGTAGATCTGTCTCCAAATATTTCCATTAATCTGACATATTTTTAATAAAACTGAATCATGAAAAAAATAAGAGTAATAAAAATTTTGCAGCTCCAAATACATTTCCTTATTCCTTTCAAATAAAGTAATAACAAAAAAGAGTCACAAAGTGAAATTATGTGGGCCTAGAATCTCTGAGTCATCTTTAATCTGTTGTACTTTATTAGATTGATGAATAATCAGTAATTTAGAAGTAGCTGAAACTTAGACAGATGAAATAAATTTCACAGAGGCATGCCCAGTTTTACTGGGTTTGTAGAAACATTTTTACAGCCTGTAGCTCCTGTGACCTACATCTACTCCACCAGAGAAGCTCCAACCTCGTGGACTTTTTCCTTGATGCAGCGTTGCTTTTTACTACTGATAGGGTCCAAGACCCCTATCCTATCTTGGTTCTTCTTGGGAGCTAATGCTGGAACCAGTTCCTTAGACACATTTCACAAAGAAAGTTTAGTTCCTGTCTAAATGGAGGCTACAGTATGAGGTGGAACCAAAAGGGGGAACTAGCTCACCACTTACGTCTCTAATTGGGGCATTTTTGTCAATTATGCTAATTTGCTAAACTTATAAAACTGTACTGATCCCATTTGGGGGTGGGCATTTCCATACCAGCCCCTTGGAGGCCTCCAATAAAGAACAGCCTCCAAAGTGTGCTGTTTTATTTCTAGGTCTCTAAGGCACCAGTATTTAGTCTGCATCCAGAGGCTCAGCAGGGCCCGTAACTGAGTACTGAGCAATAAAGGAAAGCCACACCCTTAGCTGTGCCTGGTTTGTCCCCTCCACTGGCACTTGTACACCTTGCGTTTGAGTGCTTCATCATCTGTGTGCTCTGCTAATGGATGAAGGAGCACAACACTGACCATGCAGTGCTGCTACCAAGCTGGAATAGACCTGTCCATACTCTCTGCACTCCAGGGATTCTCATGTAGAGCTCTCAGCATCTGCCTCTTGCAGAGCCCCGAGGCCTCCTGAGGTCTGCCCTGAGCACAGAGCTGTGCCCGAGCGGCGTGGATGCACTTGGAATCTACAGAAGAGCTTTGGGCCGGAACGCAGGATCAGGCTGGTACTCAAATGTAAATCCCACCAGACTGCAGAGGCATAAATGAACTCTTCAGTAGTATGTGAAGGAAAAGCAATCAATTGGAATGTTCAGCAGCTGCTCCCAGAATCAAATATCCAGAGAAGGCTTGAAGTACAACATCTGAGAAGACTTGGCAAATGAGGAGAGCACATCTACTTGAAAATACCAGTAAAGAATTCCCATCCATTTGATTATATCTGATACTCTAGAAGTGTTTCAAGTCTGATGCTCACAGAAATGTTTCTAGTTTTTGTAAGAACAAGAGAAATAATCTGCGTTATTTTTTTCTGTGTTGTACCAAATCATTTTAAAATGGCGCAGCACTTTTTTGCGCTTAATCCTATCTGAATTTTGTTATGCTTTGATTTCTTTTGGCAAAATCAGCTTTGTGATAATGCTGTGTATTTTTTTTTTCCTCTTTTAGAAAACCAATTCTAATGTACTCATTTTCTTCAAAACCTCGTAAAACGAATTACTAAACAAATTAAATCTCTCTCTCACCCGGTATCTAATCTAGTTTGGAACTGTCCGTGGTAAGGCAGTAACTGAAGCGACCTACTTGAGAGAGAACTTCTCCTTAGCTGGTGATGAGGGAGAGGAACCTCCCCAGGGAATAAGCAGAGCCTCGGGAGGGTAATTCTTTTGGTTTGATGATTCCACCTGCACTATTCTTATCCCTGAGGCACACCAAGATTGTAAGGGGCACACCCTGTTTTTCAGAGTGCCACAGGAAAATGTTCACAACTGCAGTCTAACATTGGATTTCAGTACTGGATATTCTGGAATAATGTCTGATTTCTCCCGGTACATGGAAGAAACAGCTTCTTCATGCCCAGACTGTTCCCAAAAAGCTCAGGGGATAGTCTGACAGAAGCTACATGGATTAGTATATTTTTTAACATGGGAAATTAGTACTCAAGTTCATCTATTGCTGTTTAATGTCACATGATTTGCATTCATTGCTAACAGTCTTGTCAACAAATGTCATAAAGCACAGAGATAAGGAGCCATGCAGACCACCTGAATTAGAATTGGACAACAACAACAACAAAACGTAAATCCCATTTGTAAGATACAGGAGAACCACCAGAGTGGGTTCAGGCAATGAGCCAATGTCTCAGCAGCAGAATTCAAATGATGACAAGTGTGAGAGGCTCTCACTGGTATTTTCCCTTATTCACTCACAAAGTACCAGGGGGTAGCCTCAGCTCAGGGTTGGTACCAAGGACAACCCAAAGTCTGAAAACCAGGAAAACCCCCTGCCCAGCCTCCTTCAGTACATTTTCCTGAAAACATAAGCAACCAATCTTTGTGATGCATGAACCTTCCTCCTTGGGAACAGGAGTAAACCTGCTGCATGAGTGGAACTACAAAAACACACTACAAATGTCAGGAAGACCATGGCAGCACGACCCAGCCCATTACAGAAGTCATTGCTAGCAGACCCCAAAACCCCCAGCCTATGAAACAGGTTCACAAATGAGTAGCTAAGAAGACTCCTGTGCACAGCAGACAGCATTGTGGCCAGAGGCAGGAGGCGAGAACAGCAGCTCAGAGACAGCAGCTGAGTGACTGTCACGCTCACAGAGCTGCAAATACCAACCACACCAGCATGCTGCTGCCAAGGGACAGACAATTGACACATGGACAGAGATACAGCAAGCCAGAGTGCAAGAACCCCAGCCACCAAGTGATCAAAATGAAACAAAGAAATCCCACTGACCAAAAATCCCCAAACAAAGCCCAAAATCAAACAGAAGTGAGAGAAGCTGTGGAGTCTGTTTCATGCTTGCAAGGCACACTAAATCATATCAGGGCCTGTGTTCTGTTATTACCTACTCTGTTGTGAAGGACACAACTCAGAGAAAGGGGAGGTTCCAGGCCTTGATGAGGAGACTTGGCATTCTAGGGCAGATGGCAATGTAGATGCAACTGGAAAGGACAAATGAGAAACCTCCCAAAGAAGAAATGCAGTGCTGAGAAAACCCTTCATCAAATTTGAGATGGCAGATTAGAATATGGGTGTTTGCTTTCAAAGCCAGCGTGCTGGAAGGGCAAGGAAGGCAGTGACGATTCAGTGATCCAGCCACAGGCTAAGCCTTTGCAATCCCTTGCAATAGAACCCTC
>JANEHK010001022.1:0-15562 GCA_025960845.1 Tachycineta bicolor | reverse complement strand
CAAATCCTGAAGGTGTACTCTGTAACACTAGTCCCCGTTTTCAAAGTTCCTGTAAATTTTTATTAATGGATACAAGATAAGATTGTATCTGACAATCCTCAATTCGAGGGTGTCCCACTGGCATTCCGTGTTCGTATGGCATTCCATCTAGCATCTCAAAAGGGGATAGCCCTGATCCTGAGTGGGGTTGAGTCCTGATATTCAAAAGTGCCAGGGGAAGGCACTTTATCCACGGCATCTTGGTCTCAAGCATAAGTTTCGATATTTGGGCTTTTAATATTTGATCCATCCGTTCTACCTGTCCTGAGCTCTGGGGGTGCCAGGGTGTATGGTATTCCCACTGAATTCCTAGAGCATTTGCCAAATGTGTTATGATTTTTGAAGTGAAGTGTGTCCCTTGGTCTGAGTCTATGGAGTCCGGGATTCCATACCTGGGTATTATTTCCTCCAGCAGTTTTTTAGCTACTACTTGAGCGGTGGCCCGAGGACCACAGAACGCTTCTACCCAGTGATTTAATTGGTCCACTATTACTAATAGGTATCTATGCCTCCCAGTTTTTGGTAATTCAGTGAAATCCACCTGGATCCTCCTGAAGGGACGATAGGCTAAAGGATGTCCCCTTTGTGATATTTGCCTGTTTCTAGATTTATTTATCTTTTGGCATACCATACATGCCTGGACCTCCTGATTAGCTAGTTCATAGATTCCTTTACACCCAAAGGACTTCAAGAATTGTTCAGCCAGGGCCTGGGTTCCCCAGTGGGTCTGCAAGTGTAACCTTTTTAAAATTTTTCTGGCATAGGCCTTTGGTATTAATTTTCTACCGTCAGGTAGTTTCCATTTCCCCTCTTCTAGCATTCCTCCTATTTTCTTGAATTCCTCTATTTCTTTCTCAGAGGGACAGGGAGGGAATTCCTGGGGTTCCCCTTCTAAGGTTTCTGGAGCATTTAGGGTAAGGAGCGCTGCCCTTCTTGCCTCCTGATCTGCCAGGTTATTTCCCCTTGTTCTGAACTGCATCCCCACCTGATGTCCCTTTACATAGACTACAGCGATGGCTTTAGGTTCTCTTATTGCCTCTAGAATCTGTCTTATTAAGTTTTCATGCACTAAGCTTTTTCCCCGTGTGTTTATTAATCCCCTTTCTTCCCAAATTTTTCCGAACGTGTGTACTACTCCAAAAGCCTATTTTGAATCTGTGTAAATGGTCCCTGCTCTTCCCTTTAGCCCTTTTAGAGCCTGCAAGACTGCATATAGTTCACATGCTTGTGCTGACCAGGATGCACTTAAGGGGTCGGATTCAACTACTTTTCCTGTTTGTCCATCTATGATGGCATAACCTGACTTTCTTTTCCCTTCCAGAACTCGGGCTGACCCATCTACAAACCATTTTTCCCCCTCCTCTAGTTCCTCATCTTCTAGATCTGCCCTTACCTTTGTTTGGAGTTCTATTAATTCAGAGTAATTATGTGTGTGCCCTTCTGATGCTTCCCCGAAGAGGAACTCAGCTGGGTTTTTGGCTGTGTTTGTTCTTAGTTCTAATTCAGGTGCATGAATGAGTATGGCCTCGTATTTTAAAAGCCTAGCATCAGTGAGCCATTTATCTGCTTTTTGCTGTAGGATAGTTCTCACATTGTGGGGAGTGTCAACTACTAATGGGGCCCCAAAGGTAATTTTCTTAGCTTCTTCCACTAGCAGGGCTACTGCCACAATTGCCTGTAGGCATGTGGGCCATCCCCTGCTTACTGGATCTAGTAATTTTGAGATATAGCCGACGGGTTTTCTGTCCCTCGCCCAATCCTGGGTTAGGACCCCATGAGCCGTGTGGTTACTTACATCAATGAACAACTTGAACTTCTTTCTCACATCTGGGAGGCTTAGGACAGGGGCTGCAATTAAGGTTTCCTTCAAATACTTTAATTCCCTTTCATCTTGCTCAGTCCATTTTAGCTTATCTGTGGTTAATTTCTCATACAAAAACTTAACCTTCTTGCTATAACCCTCTATCTACTGTCGGCAATACCCGAGGAGCCCCAGCAGCTGTCTCACTTGTCTCTTGTTTCTTGGGGGAGGTAACTCAATTATGCTGGCCATCCTCTCTGGTTCTAATCTTTTCTTTCCTTTTGTAATCCAGTGTCCTAGGTACTTTACCTCAGGCTCTTTTCCTAGGGTAACTTTATGATGCTTGTATCCCCAATCGTCTGTTCTGTTTCTGCTGTATATTGAGTCCTGTGCCTTTAAGACTGGTTCTAAGAGCAAAGAGAAGCGCAGAGTTTGTTTTGAGAAAACTGCCTGACTCCTCCACATTCTTCTGTGGATGGTGTGTTCGGCGGAGGCTTGGAGAGACTGCAGGACAGAGATTGTTTTTTGCTTTAGTTAGTGTCAGCTAGCTAGGGCAGAGAAGTTCCCTGGACTGTTTTTTTTCTTTCCTTTTTCCTTGGAACTGTTTAAACCTGCTCTGGACTGAAAACCAGGGGAGCATTGGGGACTGCACCTGCGGCCCACTGAGGCCTGGACCTCGGCATTTTCCAGCAGTGCCGGAGGGACTGGGACTGAGGAGAGACTGAGAGAGAGCCGAGCTCCACCCACGGCAAGGACTTTCTCAATTTGCTATCTCACTCCATAACGAGAGGTTTTATTGTTTCATATTATTCATTCTTTATACTTGTATGCACTTTATTTGTTTAGTAAAGTAGCTTTTTCCACTTTTCTCCACAAAGGTTTTTTTTCGGACTGGTTGGAGGGAGGGGCTACTTGGGTTTGCTTCCCAGAGGGATCCTATACAGGGATTTTCCCCCAAATTTGTCTCCAAACCAGGACATACCTTTAATTGGCGCCCACTGCGGGGCACGAGAGAGTAGAGAAAACTTGTATTGATTATTATTAACTGCATTTTTTGTTGTCCTTTGAGTAGGGATTAAACAGACAGTAGCCATGTTGCTTCTTGAAGTCCTAACGTCTCTTAGAATACAGTCTTTTCTGCATTTCTTTTCCCTAGGCTTTTTTGAGGTCTTAATACCTTTCTGGTCTCTAGGTTTGTTTTCCTACCCAGAAATAGCTCCAATATTGTCCTTAACATACAGCTTTTACACTAGAGATGCACAAATTAGAATAGTTATTTTGCTGAGTTCGGTGATTATAGTTTACAAGAAGCTTATAAAGATACTAGAGTTTGTTCTGGGTATGTTCAGTTTATGGTTTTTTCGTCCTACCCTGCGTCCTAGTTCCAGTAGCATGTTTTGGGGATTTATCAATAATTGCACCCAGTTTGTTAGAGGAGGAGTAGGGAATGAGGCTCTTCAGCCTCTTTTTTCCTTCTTTTCTTTTGAGTCAGTCACATCACTTTTGGAGAATGTTCAGGGTCTTTTGAATGTTAAAGACACCACCTTCCTGGTATTTCACCTCGTGACTTTCCTCTATATGGCTTATAGCTTTTCTAGAACGAGTCACACACTGCTAAACACTGTAGGGGAGCAGATAGAAGCAAGGGAGCAGAGAGATAAATCAGTCACTCAGGCTGCAGCCAACCCCACAGCTATTCAGGCTGCAGCTAAACCAGGCAGTGAAGCTAAGACACCAGCAGTTGCTGCAGTAAAGAAAGGAAAGAAGCACACGGACAAAACTGATGATTCAAGTGAAAGTAGGCGATTCAAGTAGACGATGATTCAAGTGAAAGATCCTCAGTGCCTCCTGACACCCAGTCAGGAGTCAAACCAACTGACACACAATCAGAAGCTGAAGCAACTAATAATACACAGTCAGAAGCTGAACCAACTGATATGAAATCAGAAGCCCAATCAACTGGTACAAGATCAGGAGCCCAACCAACTGCTACAAGATCAGGAGCCCGACCAACTGCTACAAGATCAGGAGATACTATTGAGTCCTTTTCCCTGAAAAACCTTCGTGGCCTAAGAAAGGATTATACTCGATGACCTGATGAATCTATGATTAGTTGGTTAGTCCGTCTTTGGGATGCTGCAAGCGAGGCTACAATACTGGATAGCACTGAAGCGAGACATCTTGGATCCCTATCACATGATCCAGTTATTGACCAAGAAATGATGAAGGAGGCTAGTCCTTGCAGTCTCTGAGAACGGGTCCTGGGAAGCGTGGCACAAAGATATCTGTGTGCCGACGATCTCTATATGCAGCAAACTCAGTGGAAAACCATTGAACAAGGGATTCAGTGCTTAAGAAAAATGGCAGTGGCAGAGATTGTCTTCTCAAATAACCTGAACACTAGGAACCCCGACTTGGTACCATGTACACCTGTAATGTGGCAAAAACTTGTACGACGTAGGCCACAAGAATACTCCTCTGCTTTAGCAATAATGAAGCGGGATGAGACAGAGGAGACTGTGCTTGATATAGCGAAGAAGCTCCGAACATATGCAGATGCCGTGCATAGTCCAACACATGCAAGAATTGCAGCTCTAGAAACGCGTATGAGGAAATTAGAAGACAAAATAGAAGAGAATCACAAAAAACTCAAGGAAGACATTCTCCAGATCTCTGCAGTACAAGTTAGGGGCTCTAGCACCACACACAAACGTTCCCTAGATAGAGAGGGAAAAAGCATCCCATGGGCTAAGCTGTGGGTCCTCCTGCGTGAATGTGGAGAAAACATGAAAAGATAGGATGAAGAATCTACTGATGCTATGACACAACAGCTGCGTGAATTGTTAGATGGCAAAACTGTGAGAGGCAGTTTTAGCAAGAAGGAAGCAGCTCCGGTTACCTGAGGAGATAAGGATAATCAGGCTTAGAGGGGCCCTGCCTCTAGCCAGGTAGAGGCTAAAGAAAACCGTGGTTTTTAGACTGTGTAGATTCGTTGGCCTGGCACATCAGAACCACAAAAATATGAGGCCTTAGTTGACACTGGTGCACAGTGCACATTACTCCCATCAAGACATGTTGGGGAAAAATCTGTTTCTATTGTTGGGGTGACAGGGGGTTCACAAGATTTTACTTTGGTGGAAGCTGATGTGAGCCTAACTGGAAATAAGTGGAAGAGACACCCTATTGTGACTGGCCCAGAGGCTCCATGCATTTTGGGCATAGACTTCCTCCGAAATAAGTATTTCAAAGACCCGAAGGGATTTAGGTGGGCATTTGAGATAGCAGCTGTAGAGACAGGAGATGTTAAGCAGTTGAATACCTTGCCTGGACTATCAGAGAACCCATCTGCTGTAAGTCTTCTAAAAGTAGAAGAGCAACAAGTGCCAATTGCCACTTTAACAGTGCATCGCCGACAGTACAGAACAACTTGAGATGCTGTGATCCCCATCCACAAGATGATCCGTGAGCTGGAAACCCAAGAGGTGGTCAGCAAAACCCACTCACCCTTCAACAGCCCCATATGGCCTGTGCGCAAGACGGAGAATGGAGATTGACTGTGGTCTACCGTGCCTTGAACGAAGTGACTCCACCATTGAGCGCTGCTGTGCCGGACATGCTGGAACTCCAGTACGAGCTGGAGTCCAAGGTAGCAAAATGGTACGCCACAACTGACATTGCTAATGCATTTTTCTCCATTCCTCTGGCTGCAGAATGCAGGCCTCAGTTTGCTTTCACCTGGAGAGGCGCGCAGTACACCTGGAACCGACTGCCCCAGGGCTGGAAACACAGCCCCACCATCTGCCATGGACTGATCCAGGCTGCATTGGAAAAGGGTGAGGCTCCAGAACATCTACAGTACATTGATGACATCATTGTGTGGGGAAACACAGCAATAGAAGTGTTTGAGAAAGGGGAGAACATCATCCAGATTCTCCTGAAGGCTAGCTTTGCTATCAAGAAAAGCAAAGTTAAAGGACCTGCTCGAGAGATCCAGTTTCTAGGAATAAAGCAGCAAGATAGAAGGCGTCAGATTCCCACTGAAGTCATCAACAAGATCACAGCAATGTGTCCACCAACCAAAAAAAAGGAAACACAAGCTTTCCTAGGCGCCATAAGTTTCTAGAAGATGCACATTCCTGAGTACAGCCAAATTGTGAGCCCTCTCTACCTGGTTACCCACAAGAAGAACAATTTCCACTGGGGCCCTGAACAGCAACAAGCCTTTGCCCAGATCAAGCAGGAGATCGCTCATGCAGTGGCCCTTAGCCCAGTCAGGACAGGACCAGATGTGAAGAACGTGCTCTACTCAGCAGCCGGGAACAATGGCCTGTCCTGGAGCCTTTGGCAGAAGGTGCCTGAGGAGACTCGGGGCCGACCACTGGGATTCTGAAGCCGAAGCTACAGAAAGTCCGAAGCCAACTACACTCCAACAGAGAAGGAAATCTTGGCCGCCTGTGAAGGAGTTCAAGCCGCCTCAGAAGTGGTAGGCACTGAAACACAACTCCTGCTAGCACCTCGACTACCAGTGCTGAGATGGATGTTCAAAGCAGAAGTTCCCTCTACCCACCATGCCACCAATGCCACATGGAGCAAATGGATTGCACTCAGCGCACCCGCATTGGAAACCCAAATTGCCCTAGGATTCTAGAAATAATTACAAACTAGCCGGAAGGTGAAAACTTTAGTCTCATGGATGAAGAGGAGCAGGAACAAGCGACACGTGCTGAAGAAGCTCCACCATACAACCAACTGCCAGCAGAAGAAACATGCTACGCTCTTTTCACTGATGGTTCCTGCCGCATCGTTGGGATGAAACGAAAGTGGAAAGCAGCCGTATGGAGCCCCACACGACAGGTTGCACAAGCCACTGAAGAAGAAGGTGAGTCAAGCCAACTTGCTGAACTCAAAGCTGTTCAACTAGCCCTAAACATTGCTGAAAGAGAGAAGTAGCCAAAGCTCTACCTCTACACTGATTCGTAGGTGGTAGCCAATGCTCTGTGAGGATGGCTAGAGAAGTGGAAAAAGGCTAATTGGCAGCACAGGGGAAAGCCAATCTGAGCTGCAGATGAGTGGAAGGACATTGCCACTCGGGTAGAAAAGCTACCTGTCAAAGTCCGTCATGTAGATGCCCATGTCCCCAAGAGTCGGGCTAATGAAGAGCACCGAAACAACGAGCAAGTAGATCAAGCTGCAAAGATAGAGGTGTCAAAGATAGACTTAGATTAGCAACACAAGAGAGCGTTGTTTCTAGCTCGATGGGCCCATGATGCCTCAGGTCACCAGGGCAGAGATGCCACCTATAAGTGGGCACGAAACCAAAGAGTGGATCTAACCATGGACAGTATTTCACAGGTTATCCATAACTGTGAGACGTGCGCTGCCATCAAGCAGGCCAAACAAGTGAAGCCCCTATGGTATAGTGGGCGATGGTCCAAGTATAAGTATGGGGAAGCCTGGCAGATTGACTACATCACCCTTCATCAAACCCGCCAAGGCAAGCGCTATGTGCTGACCATGGTAGAAGCCACAACTAGATAGCTAGAGACCTACCCTGTGCCTCACGCTACTGCCCGGAACACCATTCTAGGCCTTAAAAAGCAAGTTCTTTGAAGGCATGGTACCCCTGAGAGGATTGAGTCAGACAATAGAACTCATTTCAAGAACAGCCTCATCAACAACTAGGCTAAAGAACATGGCATTAAGTGGGTATACCATATCCCCTATCATGCACCAGCTTCAGGGAAGGTAGAAAGATACAGTGGACTGCTAAAAACCACCCTGAAAGCACTGAGTGGGGGATCATTCAAAAATTAGGAGCAGCATCTAGCAAAGGCCACCTGGTTAGTTAACACCCGAGGTTCCACCAACTGAGCAGGCCCTGCCCAATCTGAGCCCCTACATACAGTAGATAGAGAGAAAGTCCCAGTAGTACATGTAAGAAGTTTGTTAGAGAAAACAGTTTAGATCAGTTCTGCTTCAAGTACGGAAGATCCCATCCATGGGATTGTCTTTGCTCAGGGGCCAAGTTGCACATGGTGAGTTAATGCAGAAAGATGGAACCACACAATGTGTACCCCAGGGAGATTTGATTGTTAGGTGAGAACCGTGTGTAATTATCGTTGTGTGCTGAATGGTACTGCCACTGTATGTAGCTGTATATTGCATATTTTTATATAGATGTATGTGTGTGTAGAGCTAGAGTATATATTAGTTTTAGTAAATTGATAATATGGGGATAAGGGGTGGAATGTCCTAGGGTAACTTTATGATGCTTGTATCCCCAATCATCTGTTCTGTTTCTGCTGTATATTGAGTCCTGTGCCTTTAAGACTGGTTCTAAGAGCAAAGAGAAGCGCAGAGTTTGTTTTGAGAAAACTGCCTGACTCCTCCACATTCTTGTGCGGATGGTATGTTCGGCGGAGGCTTGGAGAGACTGCAGGACAGAGATTGTTTTTTGCTTTAGTTAGTGTCAGCTAGCTAGGGCAGAGAAGTTCCCTAGACTGTTTTTTTTCTTTCCTTTTTCCTTGGAACTGTTTAAATCTGCTCTGGACTGAAAACCAGGGTAGCACTGGGGACTGCACCTGCGGCCCACTGGGGTCTGGACCTCGGCATTTTCCAGCAGTGCCGGAGGGACTGGGACTGAGGAGAGACTGAGAGAGAGCCAAGCTCCACCCATGGCAAGGACTTTCTCAATTTGCCATCTCACTTCAGAAGGAGAGGTTTTATTGTTTCATATTATTCATTCTTTATACTTGTATGCACTTTATTTGTTTAGTAAAATAGCTTTTTCCACTTTTCTCCACAAAGGTTTTTTTTCGGACTGGTTGGAGGGAGGGGCCACTTGGGTTTGCTTCCCAGAGGGATCCTATACAGGGGTTTTCCCCGAAATTTGTCTCCAAACCAGGACAGCTCTGTAAGCTGAAGTTTAGACTTTTGAGACTTTCAATCCTTTTTCTCACAGAAAATTTAGTAACGATATGGTGCAATCTCTTACTTTTTTCTCCCCTGGTCCCGCAATCAACAGGTCATCTACATATTGCAGGATCTTGGTTCCCTCCCCCTGGGGAAGAGAAGCCCATCTCAGCTGTTGTTTTCTCTTAGTGTCTGGGTCCTCCCATTGAAAAGCAAAATAGTCTCGACTCCCTTCTGCTAATGGGCATGTCCAGAAGGCATCCTTTAAATCTATTATGCTGTGCCATATATCCTCTGGGGAGACCCGGTTCAAAAGAGTGTATAGGTTTGCTACTACGGGGAACCGTGGTTTTGTTCTCTCATTAACTGCCCTCAAATCCTGAACTAATCGATAACTTCCATCTGTTTTCCTTATTGCTAGGATAGGAGTATTATGTCTGGACATACAGGGTTCCAAATTCCTTTTGTTATTTGTTATTAGATCCTCTATTATAGATTTTAATCCCTGTCTCCCTTCTAGAGAGAGAGGGTATTGTTTCACCCTTACGGGGTCCTCTGGTCTCTCAATTTCAATTGAAATTGGCTCCATGTCCAGTTTCCCTGCCTCCCTTCTTGTGTGCCATACCTCCTGATTAATTCTCCCTTCATCCTCAAGGGTCAGTTTATATAAACTTACTATTAATCAAGAGTCCTTTACTATTAGATTAATAGTATGCCACCATCAGATCTCGGCCCAATAAGTTATAATCAGCCTCTTCAACTAATAACATATCCCCTAAGCAAATCTTATTTTCAGATTCAGTTTCTACATTCTTGACTACGGGGACTTTAAAAGGCTCCCCTTTTGCTCCTATGACTACCATAGAATCCTTACTGATTTTGCACCCTGGGGGGCAGCTGTTTAAAAGTACTTTTCTCTGCCCCAGAGTCCACTAGGAATTCCATCTCCTTCCCTTCGGGTCCTATTTTAAGTTTTACCACGGGCTCTTTAGAAGTTATGGACCCCAAAATAAAAAGCCCTTGACATCCCTAATCTTCCTTGAACATTTTCTCATCCCTCATTCTCCTCTTTCAGTCCCTCTTCAGGTGGCCCCTCTTCTTACAATAGAAACATTCAGGTCCCTCATCTTGATTAGTAGGGGTCCTTTTTGGAGGGAGAACTGGCTTTTTCTGGGGGGCCCTTTTTAATGTTTTCCCTGGATCTTGGGGACGTTCCTGTTTTTGAGCTTCCCTTACCGCTGCTACCTTTGCCTGCATTTTCTGTTTCTCCTCATCTCTCCTCATACATGCTTTCTGAGCTTCCCTCAGCAACTCCTGCAAACTCTTTTCCTGCCAACCCTCAATTTTTTCTAATTTCCTCCGTATATCCTCCCATGATTTAGCCACAAATTGGGTTTTTAACAAAACTTCCCCTACAGGGGAATCAGGGTCCGTCCCGGAGTATACTTGGAGGCTCTTTCTTAATCTCTCTAACCATTCAGTAGGGGTTTCTTCCTTCCCTTGGCACTCCCCAAATACCTTGCTTAGGTTTTGTCCCCTGGGTACCGCCTCTCTGATGTCTTGAATTATTATATTCCTCATGTCAATCATACTTCTCCTACCTTCCTCTGTTTGAGCATTCCACCGGGGATCCTGGCTTGGCCATTTTTGATCCCCGGGGGTGCTTTGGGGGTTTCAGCGTTCCCACTCCCTCATTCCTGCTTGCCTTATTTCCCTTTCTTCAGCATTAAATAATGACCTCAAAATTGCAGTAAGGTCCTCATAGGAGTATATGCTAGTTCCTAGAAACTCATCCAACCTCTCTGATACTCCTAAAGGGTCATCCATAAGCTTTCCCATTTGCTTTTTAAAGGCTCTCACATCACTTGTATTGATCGGTATGTTTACGTATCCGATGATTCCCAGGGCTGTGGGCACCTCCCTTAGAGGGAAGAGGTTACTTCTTTCGCCCTCATTCTCACTCTCCGCCTCATTTAACCTTTTCAGTTGTCTCCTAGTTCTCCTAGCGGGTGGAGTGCGTCTAGTTTCTAATGAATTCTGCGGAGCCTGGACAGCGGGGCTGAGAAACGGGGCCAAATCTAATTCGAGTGGTGGAGAATGAAGGAGCGGGGTTTGGGGTTTGGGAAGCTGGGCACCCTGCCAGGACGGCTGGGGAGCCGGCGTGGGTTCTAGCGGGGGAGGGAGCCCAGAAGGCGGGGGCTGAGCCACTGCCTGCGGGAGCTGTAGCCCCGGCAGCGGTGCTGATGCGATCAGCAAAGGGGCGGGGATCCCTTGCATACGGGGAAGCCCGGACCCTGGGGGTTCTGGGGGGGCTCCCGGGTTTGGTGCAGGTGGTGGTGGGGCATGAGATATGGTGGAGGCAAATTATCTAAAGGTTCCAATTTATCGCCTGAGGTTCCAGTGGGACCCTTAAGTCTCACTGGTAAAAGTATAGTATTCGTTTTTTCCCAAATTTGAGCATACTCGTATTCTTCCTTGTTCTTTCCCCTTTTCATGTGGCTGACTAAAGCATTACAAATCCACCCCTCAAATGTCTCGAAGATGGGCCATATTACGTGGTCCTGTGCTTCAACTCCTCCCCAGATTTCTATGCAATAATGTATCATTTTTTCTTTAGATTTCTTTTTCCGTGCAGGGCATTCCTCCCAATGTTCTAACATCCATCCCAAAGGACTTTCAAGTGGAATGTCTGGAATGTCCTTAGCTGTTCCCTGTGTGGATTTCCCTGCAGCTTTTTCCTGTGTTTTACTTTTCCTTTGTCCCATTGTATAGTGTCACCGGCTAATAACCCTTAAGGGTGATCGATCCCTCCCGGGGTTTCCCCTGATGATTAAGAGCTCTCTTTCTCCCACTTTCTCTCCCCGGACCCTTCCCTGGTCCTAGGCTGAAAGGTTTACCAGTCCCGGAACTCCTGAGGATGTAACCTTCCCTTTCAGCCTTCCTGTGACCGATCCCCCGAACTCCCCGAGTTTTGGGTTTTACGTGTGAGGTGCGTTTGTTACTCCCGTAACTTTTGCTTCCCCCGCGACCGACCACACCCCTCGCGGGGAAGTGGAACTGCGATCTTGGGGTCCCACTCACTTCGTGATAAAATCACGTCTCACTCACACGCTCGGTCAGCCCCACTCAACCACACAATACTTACAATCCTTTTCTTGTGTGGATTCTTCGTGCATGTAGAGTTTTATGAGTTGTGTCTTTGCCGCGGCTGTGGAGGCCCTGTATCTTGGACCTCCGCGAGAGCGCTGATCTTGCCTACCCCCCTTTTAAGTGTGGCTTTTTGCTTAAGTTCGTCGTGTGGTTTGATCGGTTCCACAAGGTCTCCCGGCTCTGCCAGGCCACTGAACTCAGCAGGGCGCCTCCTGGCCAGCGAGAGGGGTCCGAGGGTCCCGCTATCAGACCATCACGTCGGGGTCACCAAATTGTAATAAATCGCCAAGCCAAATTCAGTAAATCAAAATTTAGAATTTTATTTTGAGACTTAAACACAGTCTCCGGTAGCCACAATTAAAAGGGACAGCGTCGAATCCCGGGGTTTCGGCACTGGGTGAATGCGGTAACAGACTCTGTCAGCCTGTCACCCCCTCTGTTCACAAACTGAGTCCAATACCACTGGGTTTTATACAGTCTTTGGCTGAGAGTGGACCGAGACTGTAGGACTCCCCCCTCTGTGGTAGCTTCACTATGTATTCATGTTCAGGTCCGGGGTCCGTTGAATGGATTCTCAAGGTGGGACAATGCCGTGATTGCCGTGTTCGGAGAAGGTTTTTGGACGTGTTAAATCGGGCTGGAACAGATAAGATATCGATCTGATCTGATCATTCGGTCGTTAGTGCGCCCATCTCCCATTTACCATTCTTTGTGCATTTCTGTAGGATTGTCCTGAAGCGGTTTTTCGGCAGGGATTCCTTCTTTCCTCGATCCTTGTGTCCCTCCATGCTGTTTTTAATTCTGGTTAACCCTAAACATGCTTTTTGGTTTACTGAATGCAGATCAATTTTACATGGCGTATTATTATTATGTTTTATCATGGATTAATTACACATTGCAACACGAATTAACTTTAGGTCATTTATCACATAAGTCATACAACGTTCTGGCTAGAACAGAGAATCCTCAGTCCAGGTCCTGCAATTCCCTATTAATCCTCAGAATTGTCTCATTTCCTTGTTATTCCTGAGTAACGTTATATCTGAGATTCCCTGGACCCTCTCTGAGTCAATACACCACAAACCTTCAGTCAAGATATGTCCCAAATATTTAACCTTTTTCTCCACCATTTGTACCTTTTTTCCCAAATATTTAAAGATGCTTTTTAGCCTGAAAATTGAGCCATTTCACAGAGGCTGCTTCTACCTCCTCTCATTGTTCTCGTGATTGAAACAAGTCATCCACATCCTGCATTAACCCAATCCCTGGCGATGAGGTGAATTATGCAAGGCTGGCCTGAATAAGGCTGGTGCTTCTGTGCATCCCTACAAAAGGACCGTCCATGTCTTTCCCATTTTCCCTTCTAACCCTTGTTCCCACTCAAAGGCCAACTCCTGTTCAGCATCCTGTGTAAGTGGGCATCCCCAGAAAGCATCTTTTCCATCAAGTGCTGAATGGTAGCAGTGTGAGGAGGGAACCTGGTTGCCGATGGTGTAAGGATCTGAGATTGTGGGGTGCCTCAGTTTAATAATCTCATTTCTTATTGTTAGGTCCTGCAGCATTCTGTAGATTCCATCTGGGTTCTTGATTGGCAGCATTGGAGCATGCCAGGGAGAGATCCCAGGCTCCAAAAGCCCTGCCTTTAAGAGGAGCTCAATGCCAGGCTGTGAGCCCTTCCTTCCCTCCCTTGGAATAGGGTATTGCTTTTAGACACTGCTTGTCCTGGTTGCTTGAGAGTAGTTTGGCTCGGTATCCAGACCCACCCTGAATTGTTGGAGTCCAGGGCATTCCTTTGGTTGCCCTGGAGGGTTAGGGACCTGAGCAGGGGGCTCTGAGACCCCAGCCCAGAGCTCAGAGAGACACTGGCTTTGATCTCAGTCCATGGGAAAAACTTCCTAAACTGAGGGAGGGTTTGCAAACCACAGGGGTGTGAAAAATAGTAGTTTAGTTTGTCACAGAGTGAAAAAATAGTGATTTTAGATTCATAGCATTGGAGTGAATGGGGACAAAATGGAGAATCTGGGGCGTTGTCTCCTTCTTCTTCCTTCTCCTTTCCTCACTCCATTTCTGCAGTGACGTTGGCACAAAGTAGTTAGTAAGGATTGGGTCAGTGTATAGGTGACCTTTTTAGTAATAGTGATAGACATTGGTAAGAAATAGTAAATAACGAACACGTAGTAATTAGTATAAAAGATTAAGCACAGCCCAGCTCGGGGGGAGACGCGAGAAATCCATGCACCTGCAAACATCGTGCTGGACTGTGAAAAATTTGTAAGATAAGAAACAATAAACAAAAAAATGCAACCTTGAAAAATCTAAACCTGAAGACTCCGTCTCTTCCTTCGGCTTGGCGCGGAGCTGTGCAGGGGGGAAAGGACCCTGAAACCACCTGAATGTTGGGAAAACAGCCCCCGACATCTGGCGTCCCTGGGTGGGCACGAGACATCTGACATCCCTGCGTGAGAAGAAACACCTGGCTTCTCTGAGTGAGTGGGCAAAAACATCTAACATCCCTGCTCGGACAACATCTGGGATCCCTGACCTGCACTCCTGAAAAGGAGCACCGAAAAGGGTCACGAAACCTCTGCAAAAAGATCAAAAGCTCCCAGAAACATCAAACTGCCAAGCCAACAACTCCGGAGAAGAAAAACACCTGTTTGGCCAAAAGAAGAACACCTCGTTCCACTTTGTCCCAGACGACGGTATTCCAGGGCCCGAGAACCTGTCATCCTGAGATCTGCTGGACAGACATCGGGACATCTCTGAGACAGATTGGACCAGAGCTGCAGCAAACCTTTAGATTGGTAAGACCAGTGAGATTCAGAATACACCACACCCATGGGGGGGACAACATCACAAGAGAGAATTATTATATTAGAACAGTTAAAAGAAATAATATCAAAATACAATATAGCGCTAAAAGATAAGGAGCTCCAAGCCCTAATGTTATGGGTCAAAACTAATTATCCACAATGTGAGACCCAGTCTCTTTTTCAGCCAGGTTTTTGGCAGGAAGTGAATAGAAAACTTTATGATAATGCCACAAGAAAAGATAAAGTTGTGGCAAAGCTTTTGTCGGCTGGGAGAATTGTGTTAGAAGTTATAACAGAATATAGCAGGGAAGCGTTCGAGTTTGAACACCTGCCAAGCAAGCAAAGGGAGTTTAGCACAGAGGCAGAGCAGATAGCCATGCTAACTCCAAGGCTGGCACTTCCCCCAGAGGAAAGAGAAGGGGGAGGGGAAAGAACAAATGTATCTCAAGGTCCAACAGAAAGCTCGTCAAAAGCCCAAAGATTGGTTCCAGGACATATGAAACTCCTGATCCATCCAAGTGAGCAGGAGGATCTGGACATGCTTTTCTTTGAAGCAGTCTCAGAACAAACCCCACATTCGCGCACGGAGGGGGGAGGGAAAAGCCCACCAAGGAGTCCTTTCACACCACCAGAGTCTCCATGCCGAAAAACCCCTCCCCAGTCACCACTGCTTTCCCTTCCCGTGGAAAAACCGGGTGCGGGTGGAGAAGACGGGGGGGCGAAAGAGCAGGGGCGAGCGCCGTCAGAACCGCGGCGGGGGGGTGAGGCTGCGCGCGGGAGCAAAGCCGCGCGGGGGACCGAGGAGCTCCTTGTGCTGTCAGTGTTCAGGCCTCAGGTCCCCTTAGAG
>JANEHK010001021.1:0-11053 GCA_025960845.1 Tachycineta bicolor | reverse complement strand
TTTTGCTAGCCCACGGGCATGGGTGTGAGGAATTTGAGGGAATGTGCTGCATGAATTTGTCAGATCATTCCAAATCCATTCATAAAAAGTCAAGCAATTGCAGGAGAGTGTGAAAAAACTTGGAAAAGTAACTGCATCGTGGATGGATGGTTTGTTCAATTTGTTTGACCTTTCACCATTGTGGAAGGAATTTTTAAAAATAGTTATATATATTTTAGTAGGGCTTGTAATCCTCCTCATGATTTTGCCGTGTTTGTTTCTATGTATATGGCAAGCCATGGACAAAGTGGCCAAGGAAGTGTTTTTGGTTCAAACAGGAGGGGGAGATGTTGGAGTCCAGGGCATTTCTTTGGCTGCCCTGGAGAGTCAGAGACCTGGGCAGGGGGCTCTGAGACCCCAGCCCAGAGCTCAGAGAGACACTGGCTTTGATCTCAGTCCATGGGAAAAACTTCCTAAACTGAGAGAGGGTTTGCAAACCACAGGAGTGTGAAAAATAGTAGTTTAGTTTGTCACAGAGTGAAAAAATAGTGATTTTAGATTCATAGTATTGGACTGAATGGGGACAAAATGGAGAATCTGGGGCGTTGTCTCCTTCTTCTTCCTTCTCCTTTCCTCACTCCATTTCTGCAGTGACGTTGGCACAAAGTAGTTAATAAGGATTGGGTCAGTGTATAGGTGACCTTTTTAGTAATAGTGATAGACATTGGTAAGAAATAGTAAATAACGAACACGTAGTAATTAGTATAAAAGATTAAGCACAGCCCAGCTCGGGGGGAGACGTGAGAAGTCCATGCACCTGCAGACATCGTGTTGGACTGTGAAAAATTCGTAAGATAAGAAACAATAAACGAAAAATGCAACCTTGAAAAGTCTAAACCTGAAGACTCCGTCTCTTCCTTCGGCTTGGCGCAGAGCTGTGCAGGGGGGAAAAAGACCCTGAAACCACCTGAATGTTGGGAAAACAGCCCCCGACAAATGTTTTCAGAGGATTTTGAAAATTTTGGGGGTTTTTTTCACATTTTATTTCTTCAGATTACTCTCCTGTCTCTGAATTTACATTTCTTCCCGAGTTTATGGATGGGATTTGGAGTAATTTGAGCAAGTTATGATCTTTTTTACTGGCCCTCATTTCATCTCAGTTCACTTGGCTGTGATCCCTCCATTTCCATAATTTCTGGAGTTTTTCCATTGCACTCTTTTTGATCATATCTTCTTTCCAGAGCAATTGTTAGACTTGGTTTTCGGATTTCAAGATTTCATTCCTTTTTCCTGAAAAGAAATACCATTGTTTCAGAAAAAGGAATGAAATCTTGCGATTTCAATGTCAATTGAACTGGAAAGCTTTGCTCCATTTCCCTGCACTTCTTCTCATCCCATTCACTATCATTGTTCTCGTATGGTTTTGAATATTTTTTTTTTTTAATTTACATTTTCTTTCTTCAGATTGCTCTCTTGTCTCTGAATTTACATTTCTTCCTGCATTTAAAGTTTGGATTTGGAGTAATTTGAGCAAGTTATGGACTTTTTCACTGGCCCTCATTTCATCTCAGTCCGCTTGGCTGTGATCCCTCCATTTCCATAATTTCTGGAGTTTTTCCTTTGCACTCTTTTTGATCATATCTCCTTTCCAGAGTAATTGTTAAAGTTGGTTTTCGGATTTCAAGATTTCATTCCTTTTTCCTGAAAAGAAATATTTTTGTTTCAGGAAAGAGAATGAAATCTTGCTATTTCAATGTCGATTGAACTGGCATGCTTTGCTCCATTTCCCTGCACTTCTTGTCATCCCATTCACTATCATTGGTTTCAAATGGTTTTGAATTTTTATTTTAAATTTTTTATTTACATTTTGTTTCTTCAGATTGCTCTCCATTCTCAGAATTTACATTTCTTCCTGTGTTTAGGAATTTGATTTGGAGTAGTTTGAGCAAGTTACGGTCTTTTTTACTGGCCCTCATTTCATCTCCATCCTCTTGGCTGCGATCCCTCCATTTCCATAATTTCTGGAGTTTTTCCATTGCACTCTTTTTGATCATATCCCCCTTCCAGAGCACTTGTTAGACTTGCTTTTCTGATTTCAAGATTTCATTCCCTTTCCTGAAAAGAGAAGCCTTCCTTTCAGCAAAGGGAATGAAACCTTGCAATTCCAATGAGGACTAAACTGGAAAGCTTTGCTCCATTTCCCTGCACTTCTTGACTTCCCATTCAGTACCATTGTTTTCACAGGTTTTTGAACATTTTTAAATTTTTTTTTCACATTTTATTTTTTCTAATTGCTCTCCTTACTCTGAATTTACATTTCTTCCTGTGTTTAGGGATTGGATTTGGAGTAATTTGAGCAAGTTATGGTCTTTTCCACTGGCCCTCATTTCATATCAGTGCTCTTGGCGGTGAGTCCTCCATTTCCCAAATTTCAGCATTTCTTTCCATTCCACTCTTTTTGATCATATCTCCTTTCTAGAGCACTTGTTCGCCTTAGTTTTCTGATTTCAAGATTTCATTCCTTTTTCCTGAAAAGAAATACTTTTGTTTCAGGAAAGGGAATGAAATCTTGCAATTCCAATGAGGATTGAACTGGAAAGCTTTACTCCATTACCCTGCACTTCTTGTAATCCCATTCAGTATCATTGTTTTCACAGGATTTTGAAAATTTTGGGGGTTTTTTTCGCATTTTATTTCTTCAGATTACTCTCCGGTCTCTGAATTTGCATTTCTTCCCGAGTTTATGGATGGGATTTGGAGTAATTTGAGCAAGTTATGATCTTTTTCACTGGCCCTCATTTCATCTCAGTCCTCTTGGCTGTGATCCCTCCATTTCCATAATTTCTGGAGTTTTTCCATTGCACTCTTTTTGATCATATCTCCTTTCCAGAGCAATTGTTAAAGTTGGTTTTCGGATTTCAAGATTTCATTTCTTTTTCCTGAAAAGAAATAACTTTGTTTCAGGAAAAGGAATGAAATCTTGCGATTTCAATGACAATTGAACTGGAAAGCTTTGCTCCATTTCCCTGCACTTCTTGTCTTCCCAATTACTATCATTGTTTTCATATGGTTTTTAAAATATTCCCTTTTTCCTTTTTCCTTTCTTCTTTTTTTTTTCTTTTTTTTTTTTTTTTTTTTTTCCACATTTTGCTTCTTGAGATTGCTATCCTGTGTCAGAATTTACATTCCTTCCTTTGTTTAAAGATTGGATTTGGAGTAATTTGAGCAAGTTATGGTCTCTTTCACTGGCCCTCATTTCATCTTAGTCATCTTGGTAGTGATCCCTCCATTTCCAAAATTTCTGTAGTTTTTCCATTCCACATTTTTTGATCATATCTCGTTTTTAGAGCACTTGTTAGACTTGGTTTTCTGATTTCAAGATTTCATTCCTTTTTTCTGAAAAGAAAAACCTTTGTTTCAGGAAAGGGAATGAAATCTTGCCATTTCAATGACAATTGAACTGGAAAGCTTTGCTCCATTTCCGTGCACTTCTTGTCATCCCATTCACTATCATTGTTTTCTAATGGTTTTGAATTATTTTTTTTTTTATTTTTTATTTACATTTTGTTTCTTCAGATTGCTCTCCATTCTCAGAATTTGCATTTCTTCCTGTGTTTAGGAATTTGATTTGGAGTAATTTGAGCAAGTTATGGTCTTTTTCACTGGCCCTTATTTCATCTCAGTCCTCTTGGCTGTGATCCGTCCATTTCCATAATTTCTGGAGTTTTTCCATTCCACTCTTTCTGATCAAATCTCCATTCCAGAGCACTTGATAGACTTGCTTTTCTGATTTCAAGATTTCATTCCCATTCCTTAGAAGAAAAGCCTTCCTTAGAGAGAAACGAAATGAAATCTTGCGATTTCAATGAAGATTAAACTGGCAGGCTTTGCTTCATTTCCCGGCAATTCTTGCCATCCCAATCACTATCATTGATTTTACATGTTTTTGAAAGTTTTTGGGGTTTTTTTTTGCATTTTCTCTATTCAGTTTGCTCTCCTGTCTCTGAATTTACATTTTTCCCCACGTTTTCGGATTAGATTTTGAGTAAATTGAGCAAGTTATTGTCTTTTTCACTGGCCCTCATTTCATCTCAGTCCTCTTGGCTGTGATCCCTCCATTTCAAAAATTTCTGCATTTTTTCCATTCAAATCTTTTTGATCATATCTCCTTTCCAGAGCACTTCTTAAACTTGGTTTTCTGATTTCGACATTTCATTCCTTTTTCCTGAAAAGAATTACCTTTGTTTCAGGAAAGGGAATGAAATCTTGCGATTTCAATGAGGATTGAACTGGAAAGCTTTGCTCCATTTCCCTGCACTTCTTGTCATCCCATTCACTATCATTGTTTTCACATGGTTTTGAAAATTTTTATATTTTTATTTACACTTTGTTTCTTCAGTTTGCTCTCCTCTCTCAGAATTTACATTTCTTCCTGCGTTTAAAGATTGGATTAGGAGTAATTTGAGTAAGTTATGGCCTTTTTCATTGGCCCTCATTTCATCTCAGTCTTTTTGGCTGTGATCCCTCCCTTTCCAAAACCTCTGGAGTTTTTCCATTCCATTCTTTTTGATCATATCTCCTTTTCAGATCACTTATTAGACTTGGTTTTCTGACTTCAAGATTTCGTTCCCATTCCTGCAAATTAAAGCCTTCCTTTCATCAAATGGTGCAAAATCTTGCGATTTTAATGAGGATTAAACTGGCAAGCTTTGCTCCATTTCCCTGCACTTCTTGCAGTCCCATTCACTATCAATGCTTTCACATGGTTTTGAAATCTTTTGCTTTTTTTTTCACATTTGTTTCTTCAGATTCCTCGCCTGTCTCTGAATTTACATTTCTTCCCGACTTTAAGGATTGGACTTGGAATGATTTGAGCCAGATAAGGTCTTTTTCACTGGCCCTCATTTCACCACAGGCTTCCTGGCTGTGATCCCTTCATTTCCAAAGTACCTCAAGTTTTTCCATTCCACTCTTTTTGATCATATCTGCTTTGAGAGCGCTTGTTAGACTTGGTTGTGTGAGTTCAAGATTTCATTCCCTTTCCTGAAAAGAAAAGACTTCTTTTCAGCAAAGGGAATGAAATCTAGCAATTTCAATGAGGATTAAACTGGAAAGCTTTGCTCCATTTCCCTGCACTTCTTGTTATCCCATTCCTATCACAGTTTTCAAATGGTTTTGAATTTTTTTGGGTTTTTTATTTACATTTTTTCTTCTGATTGCTCTCCTGTCTCTGAATTTACATTTCTTCCTGCGTTTAAAGATTAGATTTGGAGCAATTTGGGCAAGTAATGGCCTTTTTCACTGGCCCTCATTTAATCTTAGCCGTCTTGGCGGTGATCCCTCCATTTCCATAATTTCTGGAGGTTTTCCATTCCACTCTTTTTGGTCATATCTCCTTTCCAGAGTGCTTGTTAGACTTGGTTCTGTGAGTTCAAGATTTCATTCCATTTCCTGAAAAGAAAAGCCTTCCTTTCAGGAAATGGAATTAAATCTTGCAATTCCGATGAGGACTAAACAGGCTAGCGTTGCTGCATTTCCCTGCACTTCTTGACTTCCCATTCACTATCATTGTTTTCACATGGTTTTAAAAGATTTTGGGTTTTTTATTTACATTTTGTTTTATCAGATTGCTTAACTGTCTCTGAATTTACATTTCTTCCTGCGTTTAAAGATTGGATTTGGAGTAATTTGAGCAAGTTTTGGTCTTTTTCACTGGCCTTCATTTCATCTCAGTCCTCTTGGCTGTGATCCCTCCATTTCCAAAATTTCTTCATTTTTTTCCATCCCATTCTTTTTAATCATATCCCATTTCCAGAGCACTTGTGAGAGTTGGCCCTGTGAGTTCAAGATTTCATTCCCTTTCCTGAAAAGAAAAGCCTTCCTTTCAGCAAAGGGAATGAAATCTTGCAATTTCAATGATGATTCAACTGGCTAGCTTTGCTCAATTACGCTGTACTTCGTGTCACCCCATTCACTATCATTGTTTTCACTTGGTTTTGAAAATTTTTGGGATTTTATTTACATGTTGTTTATTCAGATTGCACTTATTTGTCTGAATTTACATTCCTTCCCATGTTTAAAGACTGGTTTTGGGGTAATTTGAGCTAATTGTGGTCTTTTTCACTGGCCCTCATTTCATCTCAGTCCTCTTGGCTGTGATCCCTCCATTTCCAAAATCTCTGTAGTTTTTCCATTCAATTCTTTTTGATGATATATCTCCTTTTCAGAGCACTTTTTAGACTTGGTTTTCTGATTTCAAGATTTCATTCCCATTCATTAAAAGTAAAGCCTTCCTTAGAGGGAACGGAATGAAATCTTGAATTTTCAATGAGGATTAAACTGGAATGCTTTGCTCCATTTCCCTGCACTTCTTGTCATCCCATTCACTGTCTTGTCTGACAGATACAGAGAAATGCTGCATACATGCTGTACTTGTTTCAAACATAGAAAAGAGACACCCTAGCATCAGAATCTCGGAAATCAATGATAGAAGAAGAGAAATGCTGCAGGAGCATGTTTGCTCAGTAGAACAAGTGAAAAACACACATATGCTGTGCACACTGCAATCTGATTCAGAGAAGCATACACAGCGAGAGCTGTGCGCACTGTTCGCGCAAAGCAGAGCTTGTCCAACTTTACAGCTTCTGACATACAAACAGAGCAAGCAGATAGAAACTCACATGCTCTACTTGTTGCAAACAGGGAAAACAGACACCCTATCATCAGGATCTCAGAAATCACTGATAAATGCAGAGAAATGCCGCAGGAGCATGTTTGCTTGCTAGAACAAGTGTAAAACACATATGCTGTGGAGAATGCAAACCGATGAAAAAAAGCATACACAGCGAGAGCTGTGCGCACTGTTCTCGCAAAGCAGAGCTTGTTCAACTTTTCAGCATGTAACCTGAAAACAAAGCAAGCAGAGAGCAATCCACACGCGGTACTTTTGCAAACATGGAAAACGTACACCCTAGCATCAGAATCTCAGAAATCACTGCTAGAAGCAGAGAATTGCTGCAGGAGCATGTTTGCAGGCTAGAACAATAGAAAAACACACATATGCTGTGCGCAGTGCAAACGGATGAAGAGAAGCATACAGAGCGAGAGCTGTGCACACTGTTCTCACAAAGCAGAGCTTGTTCAACTTTACAGCTTGTAACATGAAAACAAAGCAAGCAGAGGGCAACCCACATGCGGTACTTGTTGCACTAAGATGGAGGTAGCCTCAACATCGCATGACCAAGCTGCCAGGTATTATAGAAGTGAGGATATGTCAGACCCCTTTGAAGGAACCTCTACCATGTATGCCCAGGAAGGGAATAATGACCGGTGCTTGAGGGGCCCTGCCTCTAGCCAGGGAGAGGCACGGGAAAACTGGGTGTGTTGGACGGTGTGGATCCGATGGCCTGGCACATCAGAGCCACTGAAATATGAAGCTTTAGTTGATACTGGTTCGCAGTGTACACTGATACCATCGGAATATGTGGGGACAGAACCTATTTCCATTGCCGGGGTGACGGGGGGATCACAGGAATTGACTCTGCTGGAAGCCGAGGTGAGCCTGACCGGGAAGGAGTGGCAGAAACATCCAATTGTGACTGGCTCCGGGGCCCCGTGTAATTTGGGCATAGACTTCCTCCGGAATGGCTATTACAAAGACTCTAAAAGACTCAGGTGGGCTTTTGGAATAGCAGCTGTGGAGGCAGAGGGCATTAAGAAATTGAATACCTTGCCTGGACTGTCGGAGAACCCATCTGCAGGAGGACTCTTAAAGGTAGAAGAGCAACAAGTTCCAGTTGCCACCTCGACGGTGCATAGCCAACAGTATTGGACAAATCGAGATGCCATGATCCCCATCCACAAGATGATCCGTGAGCTGGAGAGCCAAGAGGTGGTCAGCAAAACCCACTCACCCTTCAACAGCCCCGTCTGGCCTGTGCGCAAGTCTGATGGAGAATGGAGATTGACTGTGGACTACCGTGCCTTGAACGAAGTGACTCCACCATTGAGCGCTGCTGTGCCAGACATGCTGGAACTCCAGTACGAGCTGGAGTCCAAGGCAGCAAAATGGTACGCCACAATTGACATTTCTAATGCATTTTTCTCCATTCTTCTGGCAGCAGAATGCATGCCTCAGTTTGCTTTCGCCTGGAGGGGCGTGCAGTACACCTGGAACCGACTGCCTCAGGGGTGGAAACACAGCCCCACCATCTGTCATGGACTGATCCATGCTGCACTGGAAAAGGGTGAGGCTCCGGAGCACCTACAGTACATCGATGACATCATTGTGTGGGGGAACACGGCAATGGAAGTGTTTGAGAAAGGAGAGAAGATCATCCAAATTCTCCTGAAAGCTGGTTTTGCCATCAAGCAGAGTAAGGTCAAGGGACCTGCCCGAAAGATCCAGTTCCTGGAAGTAAAGTGGCAAGATGGAGGGCAGCAGATTCCCACTGACGTCATCAATAAGATCACCGCAATGTCTCCACCAACCAGCAAGAAGGAAACACAAGCTTTCCTAGGCGCCATAGGTTTTTGGAGAATGCATATCCCTGAGTACAGCCAGATTGTGAGCCCTCTCTACCTGGTCACCCGCAAGAAGAACGATTTCCACTGGGGCCCTGAACAGCAACAAGCCTTTGCCCAGATCAAGCAGGAGATCGCTCATGCAGTAGCCCTTGGCCCAGTCAGGACGGGACCAGATGGGAAGAACGTGATCTACTCAGCAGCCGGGAACAATGGCCTGTCCTGGAGCCTTTGGCAGAAGGTGCCTGGGGAGACTCGGGGCCGACCACTGGGATTCTGGAGCTGAAGCTACAGAGGGTCCGAAGCCAACGACACTCCAACAGAGAAGGAAATCTTGGCCGCCTATGAAGGAGTTCAAGCCACTTCAGTGGTGATTGGCACAGAAGCACACCTCCTGCTGGCACCTCAACTACTGGTGCTGGGGTGGATGTTTAAAGGAAAGGTTCCCTAGACCCATCATGCCACCGACACTATGTGGAGCAAATGGATTGCCCTCATCACTCAGCGGGCCTGCATTAGAAACCCAAATCGCCCTGGGATTTTGGAGATAATTACAAACTGGCCGGAAGGTGAGAACTTTGGTCTCACAGATGAAGAGGAGCAGGAACAAGTGACACGTGCCGAAGAGGGTCCACCATACAACCAACTGCCAGCAGAAGAAACACGCTATGCCCTTTTCACTGACGGTTCCTGCCACATCGTAGGGATGAACCGGAAGTGGAAAGCAGCTGTATGGAGCCCCACACGACAAGTTGCACAAGTCACTGAAGGAGAAGGTGGGTCAAGCCAACTTGCTGAACTCAAAGCTGTTCAACTGGCCCTGGACATTGCTGAAAGAGAAAAGTGGCCAAAGCTCTACCTCTACACAGATTCGTGGATGGTGGCCAATGCTCTGTGGGGTTGGCTGGACAGGTGGAAAAAGGCCAATTGGCAGCATAGGGGAAAGACAATCTGGACATACACAGCTAGAGCTGTGTGCACTGTTCTCGCAAAGCAGAGCTTGTTCAACTTTACGGCTTGGAACATAAAAACAAAGCAAGCAGAGAGCAACCCACATGCTGTACTTGTTGCAAACATGGAAAACCGACAATCTCACATCAGAATTTTGTTTCTTCAGATTGCTCTCCCGTCTCTGAGTTTACATTTCTTCCTGTGTTTAGGGATTGGATTTGGAGTAATTTTAGCAAGTTATGGTCTTTTCCACTGGCCCTCATTTCATATCAGTCTCCTTGGCTGTTAGCCCTCCATTTCCAGAATTTCTGCATTTCTTTCCATTCCACTTCTTTTGATCATATCTCCTTTCTAGAGCACGTTAGACTTAGTTTTCTGATTTCAAGATTTCATTCCCTTTCCTGAAAAGCAAAGCCTTCCTTACAGGAAAAGGAATGAAATCTTGCAATAACAATGAGGATTAAACTGTCAAGCTTTACTCCATTTCCCTGCACTTCTTGTCATTCCAATCACTATCACTGTTTTCACATGGTTTTGAAAATTTTTGGGTTTTTTCTATACATTTTGTTTCTTCAAATTGCTCAACTGTCTCTGAATTTACATTTCTTCCCATGTATAAGGATTGGATTTAGAGTAATTTGAACAAGTTATGGTCTTTTTCACTGGCCCTCATTTCATCTCACTCCTCTTGTCTGCACTCCCACCGTTTCCAAAATTTCTGCATTTCTTTCCATTCCACTCTTTTTGTTCATATCTCTTTTTCAGAGCACTTGTTAGACTTGGTTCTGATTTCAAGGTTTCGTTCCCTTTCCTGAAAAGAAAAGCTTTCCTTTCAGAAAATAGAATGAAATCTTGTGATTTCAATGAGGATTAAACTGGAAAGCTTTGCTCCATTTCCCTGCACTTCTTGTCATCCCATTCACTATCATTGTTTTCATACGGATTTGAAAATTTTTAGGTTTTTTTTTTTGCATTTTGCGTCTTCAGATTGCTCTCCATTCTCAGAATTTACATTTCTTCCTGTGTTTAAAGATTGGATTTGGAGTAATTTGAGCAAGTTATGTTCTTTTTCACTGGCCCTCATTTCATCTCAGTCCTCTTGGCTGTGATCCCTGCAGATCCAAAATTTCTGCATTTCTTTCCATTCCACTCTTTTTGATCATATTTTCTTTTCCAGAGTGCTACCCTGGTTTTTCTGAGTTTTTTATTTTGCCTTTCTAATTTCATAATGGAGTCAGGTCTTTTAGTTACTGTACAATATTTGGGCCGTTTTTCCACCTTTCCCACAGATGTGACATAAACAAATTCTTTGTTTTTCATTCTTTGTCCTTTGTTTGCATATTTCTAACCTGAAAACAACTGTAACTGACCGTTGGTCTGGCCGCTGAGGCTGAGGGGTGGTGTCATAGGTTTAATTTTAAACTAGGCAGAAACACTACTTAATGTAGTCGTTTCATATTCACTAAATTTTGATTTTGGTACTTACTCTTTTTGTGAGAGAGAGACTGGGAGAAAAACACAAAGCAGGCTTAACCTTAAAATTAACAAATAGTTTATTAACTTACACTAAAAGAGTAGAAAAACAGAAAGTTGGAAAAAA
>JANEHK010001020.1:0-15574 GCA_025960845.1 Tachycineta bicolor | reverse complement strand
GTCCTGCCCCTGCACGCTCACACAGGCTGAGATGGACACTGATGGTTTCTGTGGCAGGCTCTCTCAGCCCAGCCCAGCTCCCTCCAAGCTCTGCCAGCTGCCCTGAGCTCTCGGCAGCACCAAGGGCCTCTCCCCAGCACAGCCCAGCCCTCTGCTCAGGGCAGGCTGCTCTGGGCAGGGCCCCACGGCCTCAGCCCCTGGGAAGGGCACAGCAGCAGCTGCAGCTCAGACAGGACTCAGCCCCAGCCATGGGCAAGGTGCTGGGCCAAGGGAAAAGGAGGCTCCCTGTGTGCCCTGCTCCCCTCTCCCTGAGGTGCTGAGAGCTCTGCAGCCCCTGCTGCCATCCCATCTGCCCAGGCCAGCACAACAGCCCCGGCCTTGGGGCCCTCCAGAGCTGCTCCTGCTCCAGGCCCAGGGCCCATCCCAAAGCTGGGGCAGCCAGAAAGCTGTGCCCATTTCTGTTCATTGCTGCTGTGATGAGGATGGATCCACAGGCCCTCGGAGGTTGCTGATGAATTTTACTACTCCAGAGGCCTCTTCGTTCTTGAGCTCTTCCCTTCAGGAATTCAGTGACAAAAGTTCATAAACACTTGTTCAATACATCCGAAGAAGAAAAGCCCCTGGGCTTAGTTTCAGTTTTTTATTCTTATCTGGTTAATTAGACAGATTTTGGAAGTGCATTCAAAGTGAATATACTCTATGGAAAACAATGAAGAGGACTGTTTTCTCCTGTTTTTGTTTCCCGTTTATAGATTGATTTCAGCAACGTCCAATTGATCTTGACCCCCAGCACCTTATAATGCAGTCTGAATAGATATGAAAATCAATTCCCTTCATGGCTGACAATTAATCAGACTTTGTCCCCACCCCCTTCTCACGCTTTCCCTCATCCATCCCCTGGCACTTCTATGGGTCAGGAACAGTGTGCCCAGCAGGAGCAGGGCAGTGATTCTTCCCCTGTGCTCAGCACTCTTGAGGCTGCACCTCAAGTGCTGTGTCCAGTTCTGGGCCCCCATTTTGCAAAGGACATGGAGGGGCTGGAGCGTGTCCAGAGAAGGGCAACAAGGCTGGTGAGAGGAATGGAGCACAAATCCTTTGAGGAGTGGCTGAGGGAGGAAGAGGCCATTGTGACACTGGAACCAAGGATACCATTGCTGCACTGCCAGACCTCATGGAAGCAAGGATCCATTGTGAGACTGCAGGGCCTTGGGGGACCAAGGCTCCACTGTGACACGGCGGGGCCCAAAGATCCGAGGGACTTTGTGACACCAAGGTTTCCCGTGGAACCAAAGGGATGCTGTGACACTGGGAGGCCTCATGAACTCATGGAGATCATTGTGACAGTCGAGGGCCTCCTGGAACTGTGGTGACACCAAGTTGGCTGGGAATGTTGATCTCCTGGAGTGTAGGAGATCTGTGCACAGGGCCTTGGATAGGCTGGATCCAGGAAGCCAAATCCAACAATGTGAGGTTGAACAAGTCCAGGTACTGAGTCCTGCACCTTGGCCACAACAATACCTAAAGTGGTGCAGGGTGGTGACAGAGTGGCTGGACATCAGCCAGGCAGAAAGGGACCTGAGAGGACTGATGGAGAACAGGTTGGACAGGAGCCAGCAGTGTGCCCAGGTGGCCAAGAAGGCCAATGGCACCTGGCCTGGATCAGGAATGGTGTGGCCAGCAGGAGCAGGGCAGTGATCCTTCCCCTGTGCTCCGCACTGGTTGAGCAGCACCTCAAGTGCTGTGTCCAGTTCTGGGCTCCCCAATTTAGGAAGGACATGGAGGGGCTGGAGAGTGTCCAGAGAAGGGCAACAAGGGTGGTGAGGGATCTGAAACACAAGTCCTGTGAGGAGCAGCTGAGGGAGCTGGGGATTTTTATCCTGAAGAAGAGGAGGCTCAAGGGAGACAAGTGAGTGTCAGGGCACAGGTTGGACTTGATGATGTCCAGGTCCTTTCTAACCTTGCCGTTTCTGTGATTCTCTGAAACCACCCTTGCAGCAGTGGCAGGATGAGCCCTGGGCGTCCTCTCCAGAAGCTCCAGCAGCCCAGGTGCCTCAGCTTCTCCTCACAGTCCCAAAGCCCATCCTGTCAGTCCTGCAGAGTCTCTGCAGCTCCTCCTCCTTGCCCAGAACAGGGAGCCCCACAGCCAGACACAGCAGCCCAGATGTGCCCCCCTGGGCTGTGGTGCCTCTGGCAAGGGAGCAGCACAAGACACTGCAGGAGGCTGCAGACAATTCCTGAAGAATTTGGAGGATGATCCTGCTCCCAAAGGGACATTCCCATGAGGCCAGGAACTCAGGAACTGAAAAGGGCAGTGGGGCCAAAAAGGAAAGGGCAACCAGGGATGGGCTGTTGGCATGGGAGGGAAGAGGAATGGGCAATTGGAAGAAATTGTAGCAGGAAGAATAAAGAAAGCCCCAGTGAAGCAAAGGAAATGCTAAGGGCAATTTGGGGCTGGCTGCCAGGCAGCCCTGGCTCTGAGCAACAACGTCTGCAGTGGCACAGGAAACTCACAGCTCATGGGAACAAACTTTCTGGATGACTTCAGAGGCCACCACAAACCTGAGTGGTTTCCCTGCTGTCCCCCAGCCCTTCCTGGCCCCAGGGGCTGATGGCATTTGTGCTCCCTCAGGTTCATCTCCCCACACCAACACCATGGGGGTGCTGACCCCTGCTCTGGGCAGTGCAAACAGGGGCTCCTGAGCCAGTGCTGCTGTGTCTGTGCCTGCAAGGATGCGGCCCCTGTGTGAGCTGGGGGAGAGGCCAGGGCTGCAGAGGGGGGATGTTGTTGGCAGGTGCATGAGGACGCTCTGGGACGCTGCCCTGGGGTGTCCAGCGCAGTGGGGATGGATCAGCCCCTGCTCTGCTGCTCCTTCCCATCTCCCCCAGGGCCCTTGCAGAGCCCCAGCCATGCTGTTTGCCCCCAGCCTGCCCACGGCCACCCTGGGGCTGCTCACAGGGCTTTTCTCTGCTGAGCATTGGCCTGGGCGTGTTCTGGAGAGAGCCTGGGCAAGGAGCCTGGAGCCCCCAGGCCCTGCCCTGAGGCGTCAGCGCTGCCCCAGCAGTGCCCATGGCCTGTCCCTGCTGCAGCCCCGGCACTGCCACCCCCAGCACTGTGCCCGGCCCCGAGAGCACTCAGGCCCCACAGCAACACCAGGGCCAGGAGGGCAGCGGGGCAGGGGCACGGGAGCAGCACTGGCAACACCAAGTGCTGCTGCTCCTGGGCACAGCTGCTGTGCCAGCACTGATCTGCCCCAGCTCTGCACCCAGACATTGCTGCTGCAGCTGCAGAGAAGGGAACAAAAGGGGGATCTCTGCAGAAAACTTGGCTGGGAGATCCTTGAGTTCTTGTAAAGACACCAAGAGCGCAGCCCCTCATTGACACAGTCTGTGGCCATCGGGGAGGTGGACAGAAACAAAATGTGAAATGGAAGAAGCAATGAGATTTCTATGTTGACATTATTAAGAAAGAAAGAAAGAAAGAAAAAAAAAAAAAAAAAAGAACCTCCAAAATGAAACCAACAGGAGGTATCAAAGATTACTTTTATTCCAAGTCATTTGCAGAAACTGGCCAGCTTTTTAATGTTCCTGACATCGTCCAGTCATCAGTCTCCACACTGCAGCCTTGAGCTCCTGGTTCCTCAGGCTGTAGATGAGGGGGTTCAGGGCTGGAGGTACCACTGAGTACAGAACTGACAGGGCCAGATCCAGGGCTGGGGAGGAGATGGAGGGGGGCTTCAAGTGAGCAAATGCTGCAGTGCTGAGAAACAGGGAGACCACAGTCAGGTGAGGGAGGCAGGTGGAAAAGGCTTTGTGCCGTCCCTGCTCAGAGGGGATCCTCAGCACAGCCCTGAAGATCTGCACATAGGAGAAAACAATGAACACAAAACAACCTAGTGCTAAGCAGGCACTTGTGGAGAGTTTGTCTGAGGCATGGTTGCAGAGCAAGGGCCATGATCATATGAAATTTGTTAAGGCTTAGCAGAAAACATGCAGGACGACGTGACACACAGCAGGGATACTGTGTCCTTGTATAAAGAAGTTACAATAACAAGGATGTTGGTCAGCAAAAATCATGCAGCTGTAACCGCAAGGCTGACCACAGAAAAAGCATGCATTGTGAAATAGCAAACCAATTAGGAGCTATAATTTTGTAATATGCATGGGCTAATTAACTGCGCTATATCTGTATGCGAGCATGTTAATAAAGTTGAGACTTGTTGATCATGATAGCATGAGGCTCGTATCCCGTTCTTCCACAAATGGTGACCCCTGGACGTGATGCCACGGTGGGACGTGATACCACGGCGAGAAGCAACGTAGGGTTCGGGTCCTGCAAGCAGACGGACAGCTACAGAGCATTACCGGAGAGCTCCGTGCCCTGAGTGACCACAGAGGTGGGCTTGGCCAATACGTGCTGCGGAGACCTGGGGAGGCTGCAACAGCGCTGACGTGAGTACGGATAGGCAAGCAGCATATGATTTATTTACAGCGTTTCTGCAAAAACGGCAGGTTAAAGGGATAGATTTAAGTAAAGAACTACCAGACCTTTTAAAGTTCGCTTACTCTCAAGGTTTCTTTATTAACCCTCATATTGTCCATGAATTGTCTGAATGGAGACGGTTCAGGGATAAGCTATGGGAGCTCATGTTAGATGATGATAAGGCGACGAAAAAGATGAGTAAACTTTGGAGGATAGTTCACAACGAGTTACTTTTGTGTCAGGCAGAGAAAAGGGCGGCATGGGAAATGGTTACGGCTCAGGAAAAGAATCAGAAGTATGATCCCCAGTGGGGCACTAGTACCCCTAATCCCCCCGTATTCACGACAGTTCATTTGCCGGCTGCAGCACCCGTTTCACCTTCAGCTCCTCCAGTAGCAGAAGAGCCTATCCCTGGGAGGGCGGGGGGGCTCCTTACAGCCCTGAGAACAGTGTCCCTATCCCTCAGTCGGCCAGCTTCCCAAGCAGCCAAGAGCCTATTCCTGGGGCAGAGTCTGACCTTGCGGAGGCCATGGCAAGGGAGCGCCGGGAAGTTTGGGCAGCCCTAGCACGGCAAGGTCCCGAACAGGGTGATCAGGACATATTGGATGCAGCCTCCGGGTGTCTTGCCTTCCCAGTTACTTTTGCCCCTAATCCTGCTGGGGGACTGCAAGCCACAGTAACAGTTCTAGATTGGAAAATGCTAGCACAATTGCGCTCCACAGTAGGGCAATATGGGGTCACTAGTGAGCCCACAAAGCAGATGCTTGAATACCTTTTTAATGCCCATGTTTTGCTACCAGCAGATATTAAGGGGATTGCTAGGCTCATCTTTACACAGCATCAACACCTTTTGTTTAACGCACACTGGCAAGCTGAAGCTCAAGCTTCAGTCGCCATACAAAGAGCACAAGGAGATCCATTACAGGGCCTCACATTATATGAGTTGTTGGGATCAGGACCGTTCCAACGAATGGAGGCACAGGCACTCATGGGGCCAGATAAATGCCGTGAGGCAATGAGAGTAGCCAGAAGGGCTATTGAAAAAGTCAAAGCACCTGGAGGTATACCTATTTACATGGGAATAAAACAGGGTTGGGAAGAAGCATTAGGTCCCTTTGTTGATAAAATTGCTGAGGCTATAGATAAAGCAGGTGTCCAAGACTATATGAAGGGAGCCTTGCTAAAGCAGTGTGTTCTCCAGAACTGTAATTCCTCCACTAGATCAATAATAACCACTATGGCAGGAGACTGGACAATAGCAGACTTATTAGAAAAAGCAGCAACTATGCCATCAGGGTCGCAGGCATTTTTAGTGGAAGCAATTAAGCAGTTAGGATTGGGACTACAAGAACAGGCAAAGATATCACAGACACAAGTGTTAGCGGCTCTTGCGCCTCTCCAAGCAGCAACGGCAAGCACCGGCCCTCGTCCCTCACCACCTGGTGTATGCATGAAATGTTTCCGCTGTGGTAATAGCGGGCACATACGCCGAGAATTTCAGGCGGCTGAAGTCTGGTGTGCAAAATGCCGCTCTGACTCACATAATACCACTGCCTGTCGCCGGAGATCGGGAAACTTCCGGAGCAGCACGAACAGCGGCCGCACAGGGACACAAATAGCAGCTGCAATGCTACCGGCACCATCCACAGCATCAGCCAACAACTACAACCAGCCACCAGCGGGAGCCTCGGGATGGACGTGGCAGCCTCAGTAGATGTCACCATAATGACTACACACCCGCACAAGATTCCGACTGGACTTAAGGGACCTATCATGATTAATGGAAAAACAGTGGGAGGACTTTTGCTAGGTCGTTCTTCAACCATGATGATGGGACTCTTTGTGTTACCTGGTGTAATTGATGCAGACTATTGTGGAGAAATTATGATTATGGCTTATACCCAATACCCTCTGTTGAAAATCACTAAGGGACAAAGGTTGGCACAGTTAATACCGCTTCCTCAGATGGCCAAGGAGGTTATGCCGCTGCAACAAAAAGCAAGGGGCCAAGAAGGTTTTGGCTCCACGGGAGGGTTAGTGCTAATGACTGTGGATTTATCTGAGCGCCCTAGGAAAAAAGTGGAACTACAACTTAATAATCAAAGTATAACCCTTGTTGGATTACTGGACACTGGAGCAGACTCCTGTATTATTGCTCCACAAGAATGGCCTAAGGACTGGCCATTACAGGCCTCTGCCACCACGGTGACTGGGGTCGGGGGAATGACTCTCGCGAGCCGAACACCCGTGGTTACTATAATTCTCGAAGGGAAGCAGGCGCAAGCGTCCTTTTCTATTACAATGCTGCCACTTACTGTTCAATGCTTGATCGGCCGAGACGTCCTGGCTCAACTCGGTATTGTTCTCACGAACGAACACCCTTTGGTGTAGTGGCCGCTGCTTGGACTTTCCCCATTGCCCTCACCTGGACTACCAACGACCCAGTGTGGGTTAAGCAGTGGCCACTGAAAGGGGAAAGCTTACAACAGGCACATGCCTTGGTACAGGAACAGCTCCAATTAGGTCATCTTAAATTATCTACTAGTCCCTGGAACACCCCCATATTTGTGATTAAAAAGAAATCCGGCAGGTATCGGTTACTCCATGATCTTCGTGCCGTCAATGCCCAAATGGAACCAATGGAACTCTTCAACCTGGATTACCCAGCCCAGTGATGTTACCCCAAGACTGGCCTTTGTTAATCCTTGACTTAAAGGACTGCTTTTTTACCATTGCGTTACACCCTCAGGATACGCGTCGGTTTGCATTTACCTTGCCAGCCATAAATCATCAAAGCCCTGACTCTAGGTATGAATGGACAGTGTTACCTCAAGGGATGCGTAACAGCCCAACCCTGTGTCAACTTTTTGTAGCTGCTGCCTTACAGCCATTATGAAAACAATGGCCACAAGTGATTATTTATCATTATATGGATGACATCCTGTTTGCACAACCTCAGCCTTTTTCAGACTCACAAATCCGAGCCATAGAACAAACACTAGCCACTAATAAGTTGGTTGTTGCCCCAGAAAAAATTCAGCGCTCAGCACCATGGAAATATTTGGCATTGACTTTAACACAGCAAGTAGTCACCCCACAAAAACTAGACTTTCACTGTGATGTTGCCACTTTACATGATGCGCAAAAACTCTTAGGAGATTTGCAGTGGCTCAGGCCTATCATTGGGATTCCTAATGAACTTATTGATCAGCTGCGCCCCCTGCTCAAAGGCACTGACCCTGCTCAACCGGTATCTGTCTCTTCTCAACAGCATCAGGTCATCCAACTTATCGCCGACTGCGTTGTACAAGGTCAAGTTCGCCGCAGGTCTCTAGACCTTCCTGTTGATATCACCATATGGCTGGGACCTACACACTTTATGGGTGCGTTGACTCAAATTCAAAAGAAAACAGGGGAGAATTGGGTATTGGAGTGGATAGTTCCCCCATTACAACAACAAAAAACTATATGACAAAAAATCGAGTTATTGTGTCTCCTTATCAAAAAAGGACGTCAACGCGTGGTACAGATTTTAGGCCTAGAGCCAGAGACAATATTTGTGCCCTTACAACGAGATGCTCTTGATTAGTATTTGGCCGATTCCATGGAACTGCAAGAAGCACTGCTAGGCAGCAGTAGTATCATTGCTCCAAATAATACAAAAGCTCAGTTAAAATGGATAGGATCACACAGATGGATGGTCGTTCCTAAAAAACAGGACAAGCCCATATTGGAAGCACTTACAGTATATACTGATGCCGTGAAAAAATCCCGGAAGGCTGCTATCACCTGACAGGAGGAAGGAATCTGGAACAAGAAGATATTACAGGCAGAAGCTACTGATACATTACAGACATTGGAGTCACTTGCTGTGGTGTGGGCATTAACAAATTTTGGAGGACCGCTCAATATTGTAACAGACTCATTATATGTGGCAGGTGTTGCCAATCGAATAGAGGATGCCTTCATTAAAGACATTAGAAACCAGAGACTGTATCAGCTCCTGACACAACTACAGAAGGCCTTACGGCAGCGAGAACAGCCTTATGCACTGCTACATATTCGGAGCCACAAATGGGACATTGGTTTGGGAGAAGGGAATCAGCGAGCAGATGATCTGGTATCAGCCATAGCAGTACCTTTGCCTCAACACACATTGGCAAGAGAGGCTCACTCCATCTTCCATCAAAATGCGAAAGGCCTGCAGAGACAGTTCCGTATATCACATGCAGAAGCCACATCAATAGTCAGAAGCTGTCCCATATGCTGTAATCACAACAAAGGCTTGGGTTTGGGCACAGGGGTAAACCCTCGTGGTACCAGAGCTAACGAAATATGGCAGACTGATGTTAATTGCTTTGGTCACTTAAAATATGTTCATGTTACTGTAGATACATATAGTCATTATATTTGGGCGACACCTCAAGCGGGTGAGAGGGCTGTTCATGTAATTAGACACCTTACTAGCTGTTTCGCAGTCATGGGAGTTTGTCAACAGCTGAAAACAGACAATGGTCCGGCTTATGTTAGTAACCGAGTCCGAATATTTTTGAAACAATGGGGGGTACGACATATTACAGGCATCCCACATAACCCCGGAGGGCAAGCTATAGTAGAGAAAGCAAATAGCACCCTAAAGACTTCTATTGAGAGGTTCAGTGATATTACAGATGTACAGGAACGCCTACTTAAAACACTGTTTGTATTGAACCACTTATGTGTATTTGGATCATCTGAGATGCCAGCCGCTGTCACGCACTTTGAAGTGCTGAATGAAAGCAAAACTAAAGAATCAGCAGATATCTGGGTTAGATACAAATGTTTAAAGACAGGATTATGGCAGGGCCCAGCAAGGGTATTATACTGGGGAAGAGGATATCTTTGTGTTTCCACCCCAACAGGTTCTCTGTGGATCCCAGCCCGGTGGACGAAACCCTCACTGAAGCCTCAGAGTGGAGGGCATCAGGAACCCTCGACTGCGCCTGGACAGCCTGATCCGCCCCCATCGGGAGTTTCTCCGGACAGTGCTTGATCCTTCGCTTTGCTACCCGGTTACTACAGATCAATTCACATATTTGTTAACTTGTTTAGCAAACTATCAGTTGGGGAATATTAGAACACCGAGTTGTCTTTGTTGTTGGGACCAACAGCACCGTGCTTGGGTTTTAATACATTGCGGGGGATGTAGGCAACACGAGTGGATTCATCAACAGTCATTATTGGGTGAGCTATGGTGCTTAGCCTGTAGACGCTCTTGGAGGAGTGAAAGTCATCGTCAGGCATTAGAAAAGGCCACTGGATTACCTTTTCCACAAGCAATAACTCTGTTTGAAAGCAGAGAGCAGCTACATTTAGCCTACGCTCACTGGCAGTTGCAACACTCAATAATTAGAGTAAAAGCCTTAGTTCATACAGAAATTACCCAGAAAAAGTGTGAGACCTATTGTTATATTCCCCGCCAGTGGATTGTGGTACCTTCGGAATGGGAACATCTCAATCAAAGGTTTAAACAGCTTAAGATAAAAAGGAAAGCAAGGAAGGGCAAAAGAAACAAGTAAATATGAGGTTGTTATGTGTTTTGACCCTTTTTACACAAATAACGAGTGCTTTTTGGGTTTCCCCTCAGCCAAAAACAAATATATGGATTACTTTAGCTAATCTCACTAATCAAGAAGCCATATGCCTTTCTTTATCAACTCCAGGAAACCCGTTTTCCACCTGCTTAGTGGGAGTGCCTGCAGACACATGGCCTTGTCCATCAAAAATACCAACATGCAAGGCCAATGAATCACGGACAACAGTGAACGTGTGGGATCAATGGGCGCCCTATTTGCCCCTCGCACCTTTGGAACCACAAGAGGTAGAATTGTTGGGGTCAGTTAAAGCTGATGCATGTGTTTATTTTAACTTTACCAGTAAAGCCATCACTCCAGGGAATAATTACACCACTATAGTAAATTCCTCTCTATCTGTTTATCAAAATGCCTCTCTGTGATGTAACTATACTGCAAAGAACATCTCCCTCTCTTCAACAACCCCAATTCAGTTGCCGGCTGGTATATTTTTGATTTGTGGTGATAGAGCCTGGGCAGGTATCCCCTCTCAATTAAGAGGTGATCCATGCACACTAGGGCGACTAGCGCTACTTACCCCAAACACATCCATGATTTTAAATTACACACGGCATCACAAGCACAGGCGAGAAAAACTATTAACCCACCAATTTACAAAGGAATGTAATTCAAATGTTGATTTTTGGTCTGCGGAGCAAAGAATTTTTGCATCTATTTTGACTCCTGAAGTAGCCAGTGCTCAAAGTTTAGCTACCTTCAATAAACTAGGATGCTGGTTAGCAAAACAGACCAATGCCACCTCCCTTGCTTTAAGCAACTTGTTAGCCGATGTAGACTCAGTCAGACATGCCACCCTACAAAACAGAGCAGCGATAGATTTCCTGCTTTTAGCACAAGGACATGGTTGTGAGGAATTTGAAGGAATGTGTTGTATGAACTTGTCTGACCATTCACAATCTATTCATGCTCAAATCAATAACTTGAGGGAATTGACAGGACAATTGCGATTAGAACAAGGATGGGGTTTAGATGGGTGGCTTGCTTCTTTAGGACTTGGACCTTGGATTACCTCTATATTGAAAATAGCTGTGATGATAGGCATTGTGATCCTTTTAACAATTACCTGCCTTCCATGTATTTGTATGTCTTTACAAAATGCTATACAGCGAACAAGGCAGACTATGTTTAATCAACATTTATTAGCACAATCAAAAGAAATCGGGGGAAATGTGGAGAGTTTGTCTGAGGCATGGTTGCAGAGCAAGGGCCTCAGATGAAATTTGTTAAGGTTTAGCAGAAAACATACAGGACAACGTGACAAACAGCAGGGATACTGTGTCCTTGTATAAAGAAGTTACAATAACAAGGATGTTGACCAGCAAAAATCATGTAGCTGTAACTGCAAGGTTGACCACAGAAAAAGCACACATTGTGAAATAGCAAACCAATTAGGAGCTATAATTTTGTAATATGCATGAGCTAATTAATTGCACTATATCTGTATGCAAGCACGGTAATAAAGCTGAGACTTGTTGATCATGATAGCATGAGGCTTGTCTCCCGTTCTTTCACAGAAATTGATTAAAAAGCAAACTTAAAAGGAAAAAGGGAAAATTCACACACAACGTGAAAATTCAAAAATGGATGGGATGACAAGAATTGCAGGGAAAGGGACAGAAGCTTGCCCAATTAATCTTTACTGTAATAGCAAGATGTCATTCCATATCCGAGAGAAAAGTCATCCCTTCAGGAAAAAGAACGAAATCTTTAATACAGAGAAAAAAGTCGAACAAACGCTCAGGTAATGATATATGAGGAAACTGTGCGAATGAAAACGACCGACAAAATTTGGGACAGGAGGGACTGTAACCAAACGGACTGAGATAAAATGAAGGGCACTGAAAAGGAACAACACTTGTCACAGTTATTACAAATCAAATTCTGACGTCAGGCAAGAAATTGAAATAATGGAAGGAGAAGAGTAGAAACTGAAGAAATACAAGGTTAAAATGGAAAATAAAAATTTTTGAAAGCACATGAGAAGCCAAAATCCAATGGGATGACAAGAAGCGCAAGGAAAAGGACAGAAGCTTCACAAGTAACACTCATTGAAATTCTGAAAACAGTGAACACGTTGACCAATCGCTCAGGAAAAGAAATATGATTGTAAACAGTGTAAATTAGGAAAAAAAAAAAAAAAAAGAAAAGGGGAGAAAAATTGGAACAGGAGTGCTTTAGATCAAATGAACTGACATGAAATGAGGGGCAGTGAAAAGGACCAACACTTGGGAAAAGTACTCCAATTCAAATGCTGCAACCAGGTGAGAAGTGGAAATAAAGGAGGGAAGGAGAGAAAATGAAATTGAAGAAATGCAAGCTTAAAATGAAAAAAGGAAAATTTTGAAAGCCTGTGAGAAACAAAAAGTGAATGGGATGACAAGAAGTGCAGGGAAAGAGACAGAAGCTTGCCCAATTAATCTTCATTGAAATTGCAAGATTTCATTCCCTTTCCCGAACAAAAGGTCTTCCTTTTGGGAGAGGAAATGATATCTTGAAAACAAGGAACAAAGTCTAACAAACACTCAGGAAAGGAGATATGATGAGAAACATTGCGAATGAAAACAACTGAGAAAATTTGGGAATGGAGTGATTGAGACCAAATGGACTGAGATGAAATGAGGGGCACTGAAAAGGACCAATACTTGCCAAAAGTACTCCAATTCAAATGCTGCAGTCAAGCAATAAAGGGAAATAAAGGAGAGTAAAAGACATAGAAGAAATGCAAGCTTAAAATGAAAAAGGGAAAATTTTGAAAGCACATGAAAAGCAAAAAGTGAATGTGATGACAAGAAGTGCAGGGCAAGGGACTGAAGCTTCTCCAAGTTATCTTCCTGGAAATCTTGAAAACAGAGAAGAAAATTTAATAGTCAGCAAAGGAGATAGGGTGACAAACAGTGTGAATGATGACTACTGAGAAAATTTCTAAACTGAGTGAATAAGACCAAATGGACTGAGATGAAAGGAGGGGCACTGAAAAGGACCAACACTTCAAAAATGTACTCCAATTCAAATGGTGCAATCAGGCAAGAAATGGAAAGAAAGGAAGAAGAGGAAAGAGATTGAAGAAATGCAAGCATAAGATGAAAAATGGAAAATTTTGAAAGCACGTGAAAAGCACAAAGGGAGGGGGATGAGAAAAAGTGCAGGGAAAGGGACAGAAGCTTGCACAATAATTCTTCATTGAAATTGCAAGATTTCATTCCCTTATTGACAGGAAAGTCTTCATTTCTGGAAAGAGAACGGAATCTTGAAAACAGGAAAAAAATCTAATAAACACTCAGGAAAGAAGACATGATGAGAAATAATGTGAATTAAAATAACCAAGAAAATATGGAACTGGAGTCTTTGAGACCAAGTGGACTAAGATGAAAGGAGAGGCAGTGAAAAGGACCAAGACTTGCCAGAATACAACAGTTCAAATTCTGCTATGAGGCAAGAAAGATAAATAAAAGAAGTAGAGGAAAAGAAATTGAAGCTTAAAATGAAAAAGGGAAAAATCTGAAAGCTTGTAAAAAGCATAAAGTGAATGGGATGAGAAGGAGTGCAGGAAAAGGGATTGAAGCTTGCCCAAAAAATCTTCATTGAAATCTTGAAAACAGGGAACAAAATCTAACAAACACTCAGGAGAGGTGATATGATGAGAAAGAGAGGGAATGAAAGCAACTGAGATAATTTAGAACCAGAGAGATTGAGGCCAAATGGACTGAGATAAAATGAGGGACACTGAAAAGGACAAACACTTGCCAAATGTATTCCAATTCAAATGCTAATATTAGGAAAGAAATAGAAATCAAAGTAAGAAAGGAAAAGAAATTGAAAAACTGGAAGCTTAAAATGAAAATGGGAATATTTTGAAAGCACATGAAAAGTAAATAGAGTGGATGGGATGCGAAGACGTGCAGGTGAAGGGATGGAAGGTTGCCCAATGAATCTTCATTGAAATTGCAAGATTTCATTCTCTTTCCCCAAGGCAATGTCTTCCTTTCGGGAAAGGGAATAAAATCTTGAAAACAGGGAAAAAAGTCTAACAAATGCTCAGGAAAGGAGACCACATGAGAAAGAGTGCAAATGAAAATAATCAAGGAAATTTGGAACCAGAGTTATTGAGACCAAGTGGACTGAGATAAAAGGAGGGACGGTAAAAAGCACCAACACTTGCCAAACATACTCCAATTCAAATGCTGAAATCAGTCAAGAAATGGAAATTAAAATAAAAGGAGAGGAAAAGAAAATGAAGAAATGCAATCTTAAAATAAAAATAGGAATATTTTGAAAACACATGAAAAGTAAGTAGTGGATGGGATGACAAGAAGTGCAGGGAAATGGACAGAAGCTTGCCCAATGAATCTTCATTGAAAACTGTAAGACAAGGATCACACTCTAACAAACGCTCAGGAAAGGTGATATGATTGATAACATTGCGAATGAAAGCAGCAGAGATAATTTAGAACCGGAGTGATTGAGACCAAATGGACTGAGATGAAATGAGAGGCACTGAAAAGGACCAACACTTGCCAAAGGTTCTCCAGTTCAATTGCTGAAATCTGGCAAGAAATGGAAGTAAATAAGGAGAAGAAAAGAAATTGAAAAAATTCAAGCTTAAAATGAAAAAGGGAAAATTTTGAAAGCACGAGAAATGCACTAGGTGAATGGGATGAAAAGAAGTGCAGGGAAAGTGACAGAAGCTTGCCCAATTAATCTTCATTATCATTGAAAGATTTCATTCCCTTTCCTGAAATAAAGTATTCCTTTCGGGAAAGGGAATGAAATCTTGAAAACACGGAACAAAGTCTAAAAAACGCTCAGGAAATGAGATGTGATGAGAAAGATTGCGTATGAAAACAACCGAGGAAATTTGGAACTAGAGTGATTGTGGCCAAATGGACTGAGGTGAAATGAGGGGCACTGAAAAGGACCAACACTTGCCAAACATACTCCAATTCAAATGCTAACATCAGGTGAGAAAGGCAAATAAAAGAAGGAGAGGAAAAGAAATTGAAGAAATGCAAGCTTAAAATGAAAATTGGCAAATTTTGAAAGCATGTGAAAAATAAAAAGTGGATGGGAGGAGAAGAAATGCAGGGAAAGGGAAGAAAGCTTGCCCAATAAATTTTCATTGAAATTGCAAGATTTCCTTCCCTTTCGCCAAGGCAATGTCTTCCTTTCTGGAAAGAGAATGAAATCTTGAAATCAGGGAACAAAGTCCAATAAAGGCTCAGGAGAGGAGACATTATGAGGAAGAATACGAATGAAAACAACTGAGAAAATTTAGAACCAGAGTGATTGAGACCAAAAGGACTGAGATGAAATGAGGGGCACTAAAAGGACAAACATTTCCCAAAAGTACTCCAATTCCAATGCTGCAATCAGTCAAAAAATGGAAATAAAAGAAGGAGAGGGAAAAAAGTGAAGAAATGCAAGCCTTAAGTGAAAAAGAGAAAATTTTGAAAGCACGTAAAAA
>JANEHK010001019.1:0-15584 GCA_025960845.1 Tachycineta bicolor | reverse complement strand
GAGCGATCTCCTGCTTGATCTGGGCAAAGGCTTGTTGCTGTTCAGGGCCCCAGTGGAAATTGTTCTTCTTGCGGGTAACCAGGTAGAGAGGGCTCACAATCTGGCTGTACTCAGAAATGTGCATCCTCCAGAAACCTATGGCGCCTAGAAAAGCTTGTGTTTCCTTTTTGTTGGTTGGTGGACACATTGCTGTGATCTTGTTGATGACTTCAGTGGGAATCTGACGCCTTCCATCTTGCCACTTTATTCCTAGAAACTGGATCTCTAGAGCAGGTCCTTTAACTTTGCTCTTCTTGATAGCAAAGCCAGCCTTCAGGAGAATCTGGATGATCTTCTCTCCTTTCTCAAACACTTCCATTGCTATGTTTCCCCACACAATGATGTCATCAATGTACTGTAGATGTTCCGGAGCCTCACCCTTTTCCAATGCAGCCTGGATCAGTCCATGGCAGATGGTGGGGCTGTGTTTCCACCCCTGGGGCAGTCGGTTCCAGGTGTACTGCACGCCCCTCCAAGTGAAAGCAAACTGAGGCCTGCATTCTGCAGCCAGAGGAATGGAGAAAAATGCATTGGCAACGTCAATTGTGGCATACCATTTTGCTGCCTTGGACTCCAGCTCGTACTGGAGTTCCAGCATGTCCGGCACGGCAGCGCTCAATGGCGGAGTCACTTCGTTCAAGGCACGGTAGTCCACAGTCAATCTCCATTCTCCGTCAGACTTGCGCACGGCCAGATGGGGCTGTTGAAGGGTGAGTGGGTTTTGCTGACCACCCCTTGGCTCTCCAGCTCACGGATCATCTTGTGGATGGGGATCATGGCATCTCGAGTTGCTCTGTACTGTTGGCGATGCACTGTTGAAGTGGCAATTGGTACTTGTTGCTCTTCTACCTTTAAGAGTCCTACTGCAGATGGGTTCTCCGACAGTCCAGGCAAGCTATTCAATTTCTTAATGCTCTCTGCTTCCACAGCTGCTATTCCAAAAGCCCACCTGAGTCCTTTAGATTCTTTGTAATAACCATTCTGGAGGAAGTCTATGCCCAAAATACACGGGGCCCCTGAGCCAGTCACAATTGGATGTTTCTGCCACTCCTTCCCGGTCAGGCTCACCTTGGCTTCCAACTGAGTCAATTCCTGTGATCCCCCCGTCACCCCAGCAATGGAAATAGGTTCCGTCCCCACATATTCCGATGGTATCAGTGTACACTGCGAACCAGTATCAACTAAAGCTTCATATTTCTGTGGCTCTGATGTGCCAGGCCATCGGATCCACACCATCCAATAGACCAGGTTTTCCCATGCCTCTCCCTGGCTAGAGGCAGGACCCCTCTAGCACCGGTTATTATTCCCTTCCTGGGCATACATGGTAGAGGTTCCTTCACAGGGATCTGACATATCCTCACTTCTATAATACCTGGCAGCTTGGTCATGGGATGCTGAGGCTACCTTCATCTTAGTGGAACCCCCTCCATTAGTGTTTCTCTCCTTGAGCTCACGCACCTGTGCTTCCAGGGCAGAAGTGGGTTTCCCATCCCACCTTCTCATGTCCTCCCCATGGTCACACAGAAAGAACCACAGGTCAGCTCGTGGGGTGTACCCTCTCTCTCTAGCTGGGGGCCGTTGAGCTCTGACTCTGGGGCCTGTAACTCGCACCGGTGCCACATGGGAACTGTTCCTCCTCATCTCCTCCCTCACCTCCCTTATCTCCTCTGTCACCTCCTCCATCTTCTCCCTGAGTTCCTTAGCCACGGCAGAGACCTGAGCCTGCATTGGGCCACTGATCATACTCTCGTAATTTCTGAGCTTGTTGGCTACAGAACCCGCTGTCTCTCGGTTGTTATCAGGGTGAATTGTTGCAATAAATGTGGCATATTGAGATGGTCCTAGAGTTGCCAGATTCCACAGCATTTGCCTTGTGCACCTGACTTTGTCGGGGTCATTATCATGCTGTCCACCCCTCCCAAAGAGGACCTCCAATACTGCCTCTTCTCTCAGCTGTTGGATCCCTTCCTCAAGGGTCTTCCAGCGCATTCTATGATGGTGCTCCTGCATTCTGTCTCTGTGGACAAACCTCTCCCGTACACTCATTAAAAGCCGCTCCCAAAGGGAAAGGGACCCTGGTTCCCTTACAAATACCTGATTCACACCTGAATCCTGGGTCAAGGGTCCCAAATTCCTTGCCTCACTACTATCTAGTTGCACGCCTCTACCTATAAGGTCCCAGACCCGAACTAACCAGGCTGTATAAGCCTCACGTCCCCGTCGTGCAAGATCTTTTTGCAGATTACGGAGACTTTCATATGTCAGGGACTCAGTGATGATCTCAACCTCTGACTCCCTTGCAGATTGTGAGGGCCCTCCTTTCTTATCCTTGTTGCCTGGGTGCTCTGATTTCACCTTATATTTCTATGTTTCTACAGGGGCCACTGCTGCTGGCTGTGGCTGCCCCTGTGGTTCAGCTGGAACCTGGACGGTTGTAACGTCTGTGGGTTCCGCTGCTGCACCATCAGACTCTCCTTTGTCAGGGCAGGGGGAGAGTTTCCCAGCAGCTGGGGCTAATGAGGCTACTACAGGGGAAAGGTACTCCCTCAGCCTCTGGCCCATCTCACGGATCTCCTTCACCCAATCTGGGTGGTTTACTCCTGAGGCAGGCTGTGGGGCAGTGTCAGGCTGTGGGACGGGCTCAGGCAGTATCTTTATTCTCTAGGGTAGGTATCAGGGTGGTTATCCAGGTCAGTCTCCCCTTATCTCTAAATGCTAAACAGAACAGGCATACCAGCAACACCAGCCACTGTATGATGTCATTAACATTCAAAGATTTGAACCCTTCAAAGACTGGTGGGGTAGGCCCAAAGAGCTGGGTGAAGGGTTGTGAAAAAATTTCCCCTGGTGTAATTTCTTCACAGTAGGTACCGTTGATAAAGTAACCCCAGAAACACACAGTTAGTGTATGATAGCCCTGAATCCATGTGCCTGCCTTCCAGAGGAAATTAAAAATCCACTAATTCCTCACCTTGTTAACCCATCTAGCAAACTGGATGACAGCCACAGTAGCCTTAGTTACAGGGCCCATGTTTAGATAAGGGCCTGCAAATGGGAGAAATACGGCCACCACCACATGCCACCTGAAACAGGGTAAGCCGGACCGGTGTCTGCTAAGGAGAGGCAGGCCTCTCTAGGAATGAGAAATTTAAATCCTTCCCTCCATGTTATTATAATTTGGAAGATTAAAAAAAAACTTTTCAGTCAGAGCTATGGGGAAAGGAATAACAGTCCTTTACTAGTAACTATAACAGGACAGACAAACAACAACAGCAATTATATAATAGTAAACAGAACTAAGAACCCCGAGGGGCAAACAGTGGAAACTCCGAGCTGATGGCTGGAAGCTGGAAGTGGTGGATTGTCCCCAGCAGGCAGGGGGGTGCCCTGGCAGGCAAAGTGGGCAGTGCTGGAGAACCTGCAGCGGCTGGACCCGAGCTGACCTAAAATCCAGCAGAGCAGCGAAGAAACACCAAATTCCTGGGCGCTCCAATAGATGATAGAATTTTCAGGTCCGAACATTTCCGTTAACCATGGAATCCACGCATATACCAGTCGCTCGACTGTCCTCCTCCCAGAAAAAAATGAGAGCCCAGTGGAAAAAAAAAACAACCCCCCACCCTCCGCTCCTGGAAGCCCTTTTCCTCCCCCAAAACTGAGTGATCAAATTCCTTTGTCTGTGTTGAGCACCCTTTAACTATTAGTATTTAGTCTCCTAGCAACTAATGGGGGGGGGGGGGGGGGGGGGGGGTGGGGGGGGGGAATTCCACAGGAAAACTTAACCCCGAACAAGCTCTGAGCTCATGCCCAAGGCAACCACCCCTGACAATGGGGCTCCATGGAGCAGCTCTCAGGAAACCACCCAAGAGTTGGGGAGCGGCCCAAACCCGCCTCAGAAACGTAGGATACTCCAAAATCTCTTCAGAAACTTGGAATATCCAAAACCTCACCCAATAATGAGCTCCCCCTTCCCTGATGATACCCAAACATCTGATGTCTCATTCCAGACTCCACCTCAAGTCCTCAACCCCAACCCATCCCACCCCTGCTGGACATCAAGTTCCCCTTCCCAAGCCCTATTTCTCCCATTTCATGCTTCCAAACCCCATCCCACCCATCCTGCCCCACCCAATGCCCACCTAACCCCTCCTGATTTGCATCCCACTTCACCCAATCCCCTTCCAACCCCATCATTCCCTGAAGGGCTGTGGAAGTGAATAATTTTAGAGTAGGACTGAGTAGTTTTCAGAAGCATTGAGTGGATTTGAGGTAACACATCTCATCTCTTTGAGTGCCAGGAAATGGAGACAGCTACACCAAATACCCCCCAAACCCCCAAATCCTCCCAAGTCAGGTAGCTCCCTGAATTCCAGATTCCCTCAAAACCTTAGTAAAACTTTTGGCTTTTGATGCCTTTCATGACTTTCTTGATTTTTACTCCAATTTTGTCTAAGGGGTGAAGATGAATCAAAAGAGGATAAGCAAGCACCAAACAAAGGGACAACCAGACCAGTGTCTTCCCAATGCAGATCACTCTAGCTTTGGGTCATCAGGGCTCTGTCCAATGTGAGTCCTTGTATGGGGATGGAGTTGGAGCAGTAAAAGTAGGTCTTCCCACAGTCAGGGCACTTTTAGGGCTTCCCTTACTGGTGCCTCCGTTGGTGTCTTGTCAAGGCAGAGCACTGAGTGAATCTTTTCCCACACTGGGGACACTCATAGGGCCTCTCCCCAGTGTGGATATGTCAGTGGCAGATCAAGTGGGAGCTCTGGCTGAAGCTCATCCCACATTGCCCACACTCGTAGGGCCTCTCCCCAGCGTGGATCTTCTGGTGGTGGATCAGGCAGGAGATGTGGCTGAAGCTCATCCCACATTCCCCACACTCGTAGGGCCTCTCCCCAGTGTGGATGCGCTGGTGGGTGATGAGCGTGGAGTTGCGCTTGAAGCCCTTCCTGCAGTCGAGGCAGTGGAAGGGCCTCTCCTCTGTGTGAATCCACTCGTGCTTGAGGAGAGTGGAGCTGCTGTGAAACCTCTTTCCACACTCAGGACACTCATAGGGCCATTCCCTGGCATGGATCCTCTGGTGCTGCATCACGTGGGAGCTCCAGTTGAAGCTCTTCCCATACTCCAAGCACTTGCTGGGTGTGTCTCCATCGTGAAACTGCTCATGGACCACCAGCTCCGAGCTCTGCCTGCAGTTCTGTCCACCTTCCTGGAACCGGGTGGTTCTTTCCTCCTCGGTACACCCTGGGATGGGTTTGGAGCCCCTTGTCGTATAGGATATCAGGGACTTTTCCTCCCCATTGTATTTCTGTGCTGTGGAGCCTCTCAGAACGGCCTCTTCCACAAGGTTCTGCCACAGGAATTTGTCCTTCCTGGTCTCAATCCTCAGCTCCTTGTCTGGGGGAGGAAGGACAAGGACAGGATGGGATTTGCCTCCATGCCACAGGGAAGGGGAAGGAGATTCCCCCAGTGCATCCCTGGCAGGACGGCGCTGGCTGCGGGGTTGTCCTGCAGCTGGGGGCCATGCTGGGCTGGGAGATGGAGCAGGAGAGAGGGGAAAAGGGGCGCTGACTTCCTCCTCACCTGCCTGGCTGTCCTGGGGCACCTTCCTCTTCCTCACGGCCTCCTCCATCCAGCCAAGGTTTGGGAATGGGAAATCCTGGTTTGGGCAAAAACAAGGGATGAGTATGTTGAGTTTGAATGTCCCTCTGCTCAAGTCCATTCCTACAAGTCACCAGCCATCTGGTGCCCATAGAAACCTCCCAAACACCAAGATTCAGCCCTGAAAATGCCTTCCAGGAATTCCCCATTCCTGGTCTCTCCTCTTTCTTCAGGGGTTCCCCTCTGACCTCCAGCTGCTGAGGATCATGCTTGTGTTGGCAGTCCCCCATCTACTCAGTTTTACCCACCCTGGGCTGCTGGGACTCCCAGGAATCTGAAAGGTTCCCCCCCTATCCCATATCCACACTTAGGGATACAGGGGGATTTTGGTTTCCCGGGGTCACTTTACCCCTTATTCTCTGCTTTGGTTTGCAGGAGGTCCAAGGAGTCCCTGTCTAACCCTCTCCAGGTTGTTGAGGGTCCCACGAATCGCAACACTCCCCCCTCTCTAGGCTCCCCGCCTTGGGGTTTGGAGGACACAGGGCTGTGCTCTGCAAGGCTGCCTCTTCCAGCAGCCACCCCTGGGACCACCAATGTCACCCAAATGGGCATTTTCCCCTCATCTTTGGAGCCGTTAATTCTCCAAATATCCCTCCCCAGAAATTCAGGTACACCCCCTCTCCCAGAATATCTGTGCCTGGTTCCCTGCCTTGGTTTGTAGGATAGGTGTCTTCTAGGAAAGCCTCCCTTGAAATGGAAAATATAAACCCCATCCCTCTGAACTACAATTTTGAAACTAATGGTCTCTCAGGAAAAGATATGGGAAGAGGAATAACAGCTCTTTAGTACAAAAACTAAACTAAAAATGCAGAGTAAAAAAAAAAAAAAAAAACAACCAAAAAACAAACAAACAAAAAACCCTAATAAAAAACATTGAGAGACAGAATACAACCTGGCACCTGGGTACTCAGAGTGCTGCCAGCACTCCAATCAAATCGTGGCTGCAGTCCTCCTGGAGTGACAGATGTGGTTTTGCTGAAGCAATCATCTTGTAGAAGGGTGCCGTTTTCCTCTGAAGGTCCAGTGGTGGTGTAGATGGGTCTGGTCTTCCTCTGCGAATCCAGTGGAAACTGGCTGCTCCTGATGCTTTGAATCTAAGATTATATCCAGGTCGGGAATGCTTGGCTCCTCCCTGTGGGTGGAGCATCTCACAATGGTTTGATGTAATTTTATCAGTCATGCAGTGAGACTCAATGGCCCATTACCAGAAGATATCTCCCTGGAGGGAGGATGGGTCATGGAAAAGATCAAGAACACTGCCCCATTTGGTTTTACACAGCTGGCCCATTAAGAGAAGATCCTCCTCAGAGTTATGAGGGATAGGTGATGGAAGAGATAAACAACCTGCCCTACCTGGTGTTCACAAAGGGTTATAGAATACATTTTTTGTTAAATCTTGCATTGCAAGACAGGGCTTGAGGCTCCTTGCCCAGGACCTCTCAGGAATTCCTCAAGGCTACTGACATAACAACAGGACAAAAATAAGAACCAAGAGCCTGAGAAACTGTTTAAAAGCAAGACAAAACTTAGAGGACACACAACATGATGGTGGATGCTTGACCAATTGGGTGTCCTGAAGGATGTGTGCCTGCCTCATGAACAAGTGGCTCGGCCAATTGAGAGGCACCTGTACGTGTGGACAGTAGTGCTAGAATCTATAACTGGAGTTTAACTTAAATAAATGTCTTCTGCTAAAATCATATTGATTCTGCTATTCAGTTGCCCAGAATCCAGAGGGATGGTGGAGAACTGGGAAGCAACCAGTTCTCAAAGACATCACTGCACTTGAACCTCTCTCCATAGCCAGAGCAGAGCTCCCTTGTCCCAGAAAGTCCCTGGCAGTGGAGAGATGAAGGAAACAGGACAGGCTGTGGGGATCAGGTGCAGGGCAGAGCCAGGGAGAAGAATGACTTTTACATTTGATGGTGCTGTGCCTTCCCATGGGTTTATTGGCTGACAATAAATGAACATCCCTCTGTGTCTCAGGCAGCTTCTCCAAGGGAAGCAGGTGGGAGTTGGAGCCCAGGAGCTGAAACGTGCAGGTCCAGCCTGGGGTGGAGGGAGCTCAGATTTGCACAAGGCTGCTCTGAGTCCTGTGGCTTGGATGGGGGAAATGGGATGGGGATAGGGACAGAGTCTGATTGAATGTCAGACATAAAGGGTCTTGGTTTTCATATCTATTCAAACTGCATGAGGAGATACTTAAATTCAGTGCCAGTTTGAGATTGCACATATCCAGGTATTAACAGGAAAAAATAAAACCTAAACAGGGCTTAAAAACCTTTTCTTACTGTCTTTTCTAAATATAATATATTCACTTGGTATATACCTCTGAAATCTGTCGAGTAAACCACAAAATATTTGAAAACTTAAATTATTCCCAGAGGCTTGGCCTTTTAAGGTGTTCTGAATGTTACTGAGCCCTGGGGCACTGAATTCCTGAACTGAGGAGCTGAAGGCTGAACAAGCCTCTGGAGAAGTTAAATCCAGAAGCAGCCTCCAAGTGTCTGAGGATGTCAGCAGCCCCCACTGAGGCCATCCCTGCCCAGAGACCGTGGGGGAATGGGCAGACAAGGAGAGCGTCCCTGGGGGTGGGCAAGCAGAACTCAGAGGCACCAGCGGGTGCAGGTGGGAAATGGAGTGTGCAATGTGGCTGTGAAAGCCCTGCCTGGGCTGTGCCAAGCAGGACACACAAGCCCTGACCCCCATCCCCCAAAAAATTCTCTCACTTAAACATTTCAAAGGAATTACAATTGTTTGAGTACTCTGAGTTGATGCACTGGAGAAATATCAACAAGAGATGTTCAGGAGCTCAAAACAACAAAAGAGACATTACTAGAAACATTAGAAAATCAGAGAAACTATGGCAAAAAGTTTAATACAATGTTCAATCAACAAAAAGCACTTCTGAGAGCATTATAAGTTGGCCCATTGAATATCACAAAGTCTAAACCTGTAAATTTAAGTTACTCAACGTTTGCAAAGGGAGAGAATTAAAAGAGGAATACGCAGAAAAAAGACAAGTAAGATACACAGAAGCAGACACACGCACACACACACAGAGCTACCAACTCCTGGATTCCAGTTGTGTTCAGACAGAAATTCCAAGAAGAGGTGGGGTCAAGATGTGTGCATGCCCTGTGATCAACCATAAATACCCCATGGTCTTCCTGGGCCCTTCCCCCAGGAGGGACTTTGGGTCACTTGGTCTCTCAGGAGCTGGGCTGGGGGCTGCAGAGGTGGCTGTGGAGCATTGCCTTTGGTGTGCCAGGGATTGGCAGACACTGCTGGGCTGGGATAGAGGCTCTGGGGGGATTGGGGTTACAGGGCAGGGCAGTGCTGGGGTTTCAGGGCAGAGCAAGGCTGGACCTGCCCCTTCCTCCCCCACACACAAAATGTTTCCAGCCAATAATCTCCTCCAGTCTCTCACAACAGGCAATGCTGGAGATGGAATCCCAGTTGTGGCCATGGGCACCTGGACAGGAAGGACACTTCTTTTCCATAGGAATGTGTAATGGTTTTAGTTAAAACTGAGAAGAAACACTAATTAATATAGTGACTACACATTTGTCAAATTTTGTTTCCTATATTTAGTGGTCTTAGTGTTTACTCTCTTTTTGTGGGAGAGGATCAGGAGAAACAAAGCAGGCTCAAGCTTAAAAAACAATTCTTTTTTAACAGACACTAAAAGAATGGAAAAGATAAGAAAAGAAATGATGGGGGAAAAACAAAAAACCCCACAAAAAACCCAAAATGCAACCTCAAAACACTCTTCCCTTCCCTTACAAAGTGTTAACTTTCTTACAAACAACATAGAGAGACACAACCTGTGATTTTCACTCAGTTTCACCATTTAAACATAATCTTTCATCACTTTGGGAGAGGAGTCTCTCTCGAGTCTTATGGAGACATTCGCCACAAGACAAAAACAGTCCCGGGGCTCTCAATGTCACAAATCAGCAACTGCTTGGAGTTTTTGCAGATTGTGCTGTTCCACCCATTAGCAGCCTTTCCCCTGGCTACTCACAGGCTTCTCAGTGTATTTGAGGTACTGTTTAAGAAAGCTTCTTCTAATATAAAAGAAGGATTCTCTGCTATCTCTAAAACTGTCTTTATCTCAAAAGAAATAAAGACCTCATTTTACCTCAGGAGCGGAAGGCTTCAAATCACTTTCTCTCTAAAATCATCTTGGTCTCAAAGGCAGAGACCTCCTTTTACCCCAGGAGTGAGGGGCTTTAAGATTCCCACTTAAATCTCAATCAGATCAATCCCCAACTTTGACTAGAGCTAGCATTCCCCCAAACAACATTAGGATGTTGCAAGAAACAGTCCATTTCTCCATAGTTTACAGCAGAAAAGTTTGGTTAAAATGTCCATCATCCTCAATCCCTCTTCTAATAATCTTTATCAGTTCTTTCACTCCTGCTCCACTGACTTCATGCGGTGTCTTTCCTACGTCCCCTCTGTCTCTTTCTTTTCTCTCTCAGGGAAGGGTCAGGCCTTGGAAGCTCCCTGTTGCCAGGAAAGGGTTAACTCTGCCCAGGCCTGCAGTGGCCATGTGATTTCTGCTCCAGGCAGCAGTCTCTCCATTTCAGATCAGCCTGGTTTCCTCCCTCCACTCTTTCTCCTCTGTCTGGAAGACACCGGAGGAGGGGAGCGGGAGGAGAGCTCTGCCCACCCCTCGGTGACAATCGGGGCAGCCTCGGCCAAACCGGGCCCAGAGTTGTTATCAGGGGAGATCCCTCCCTGCTCTGGGGTCTCCAGGGAGGTTTTTTCAAAGCGGTTGATGTTAAGCTGCAACCTCTCCTCCCCCCGGGAGCCGATGGAGTCCGGCTGGGCCTCGGGCGAGCTTCCCCCCGAAGGGGGAGGTGGGGTGTGGGGAGCAGTAGGACCCACTCGATGTTACCTGTTCAGCTGAGCAGGAGGAAAAGGGTCTGACCTGAACAAAACTGGGATTTACATGGGTACTGCCCAAAGTCGCATTCAACATTCTCAGTGTCCAAAGCAGATGCCAATATCTCAAACCAGCTTCTGATAGCTCCTTGTCCTTTCTAAAACTATTTCTAGGGTCCTGAAAGGGTAATACTTCACATTCCTCCCTAACTAAAAACCAAACTGTGCGAACCCATGACAGTGACCTTTAGGCTTTGCAGGGCTCAGGCACAGCAGCTGGGACAGAGTCAGGGCTGAGGTCACACTCTGTGGGCTGGGGCAGAGCCCATCCAGAAATGACCTGAGATGGGCTCAAATACAATGATGCGACCAGGGCCAGACCCTCATGTTCTTCAGTCCCATCTCACATCATTGCCAGGGGCAGAGAAAGGGACAGGTGACTTCTCAGCATGGGTCACAGGAACCTGGGTCACCAGAGCCCTTCCCAAAGTGGCAATGGCCCATTACCAGAAGATATCTCCCTGGAGGGAGGATGGGTCATGGAAGAGATCAAAAACACTGCCCCATTTGGTTTTACACAGCTGGCCCATTAAGAGAAGGTCCTCCTCAGAGATAAGAGGGATGGGTCATGGAAGAGATAAACAACCTGCCCTAGCTGGTGTTCACAGATGGTAATAGAACACCCTTTTTTTGGTTAAATCTTGCATTGCAGGAGAGGGCTTAAGGCTCCTTGCCCAGGAGCTCTCAGGAATTCCTCAAGGCTACTGAGATAACAACAGGACTGAAAATAAGAACCAAGAGCCTGAGAAACTGTTTAAAAGCAACGCAAAACTTAGAGGACACTCAACATATTGACGGACTCTTGACCAATTAAATGTCCTGAAGGATGTGTGCCTGCCCTGTGAACAAGTGGCTCAGACAATTGAGAGACACCTGTGTGTGGACAGTAATGCTAGAATCTATAACTTGCATTTTACATAAACAAAATATATAATATCTTATATATATGTATATATATAAAATAAATTACTTCTGCTAAAATCATATTGGTCCTGCTATTCAGTTGCCCAGTGTTTCCCCTGTACTGGAGAGGCTCTGCAGGACTGACAGGATGGGCTTTGGGGCTGTGAGGAGAAGCTGAGGCACCTGGGATGCTGGACCTTCTGAAGAGGAGGCCCAGGGCTCATCCTGCAACTGCTGCAAGGGTGGTTTCAGAGAGGCACAGAATCAGCAAGGTTGAAAAAGACTATCGAGATCATCAAGTCCAACCGGTGCCCTGACACTGCCTTGACTCCCTTGAGACTCCTTTTCTCCAGGATCAACAACCGACAGGCTGGAGACGGAGTGGGTGGACAGCAGCCAAACAGAAAGGGACCTGGGGGGAATGATGGAGAGCAGGCTGGACATGAGCCATCAGTGTGCCCAGTTGGCCAAGAAGGCCAATGGCTCCTGGCCTGGATCAGGACAGTGTGACCAGCAGCACCAGGGCAGTGATTCTTCCTCTGTGCTCAGCACTCGTTGGGCAGCACCTCGAGTACTGTGTCCACTTCTGGGCCCCCCATTTTAGGAAGGACATGGAAGGCTGGAGAGTGTCCAGAGAAGAACAACAAGGCTGGCGAGGGGTCTGGAACACAAGCCCTGGGAGGAGTGGCTGAGGGAGTTGGGGTTGTTTATCCTGGAGAAGAGGAGGCTCAGGGGAGACAAGGCAGTGTCAGGGCAAAGATTCGACTTGGTGATCACTTTCTCCAACCTTGCTGATTCTGTGATTCTCTGAAACCATCAGCGCAGCAGTTGCATGATGAGCCCTGGGCCTCCTCTTCAGAAGGTCCAGCAGCCCATCTGCCTCAACTTCTCCTCACAGCCCTAAAGCCCATCCTGTCAGTCCTGCAGAGCCTCTGCAGCTCCTCCTCCTTGCCCAGAACAGGGAGCCCCACAGCCAGACACAGCAGCCCAGATGTGCCCCCCTGGCCTGTGGTGCCTCTGACAAGGGAGCAGCACGAGGCACTGCAGGAGCCAACAGACAGCTCCTGAAGCACTTGGAGGGTGATCCTGCTACCCAAGTGATGTTCCCATGGTGCTGGGAACTCAGGAACTGAAATGGGGAGTGGGGCCAGAATGGAAAGGGCAACCTGGAATGGGATGGGAAGGGAACAGGGCTGGGCAATAGAAATAAATTTGCACCAGGAAGAGTAAAGAAAGCCAAGGTGAAGCAAACAAAATGCTGAAGGCAGTTTGGGAGTGCCTGCCAGGCAGCCCTGGCTCTGAGCAACAACATCTGCAGTGGCACAGGAAACTCACAGCTCATGGGAACAAACTTTCTGGATGACTTCAGAGGCCACCACAAACCTGAGTGGTTTCCCTGCTGTGCCCCAGCCCTTCCTGGCCCCAGGGGCTGATGATGGCATTTGTGCTCCCTCAGGTTCATCTCCCAACACCAACACCATGGGTGTGCTCTCGCCTGTGTGCTCGCCAGTGCACACAGGGGCTCCTGAGCCAGTGCTGCCGTGTCTGTGCCTGCAAGGATGCGGCACCTGTGTGGGCTGGGGGAAAAGCCAGGGCTGCAGAGGTGGATGTTGTTGGCAGGTGCATGAGGACGCTCTGGGACGCTGCCCTGGGGTGTCCAGCGCAGTGGGGATGGATCAGCCCCTGCTCTGCTGCTCCTTCCCATCTCCCCCAGGCACCTTGCAGAGCCCCAGCCATGCTGTTTGCCCCCAGCCTGCCCACGGCCACCCTGGGGCTGCTCATGGGGCTTTTCTCTGCTGAGCATTGGCCTGGGCGTCTTCTGGAGAGAGCCTGGGCAAGGAGCATCGAGCCCTGTCTTGCAGTGCAAGATGTAACCGAAAAAATGTATTCCATTACCATCTGTTAAAACCAGGAGGGCAGGTTGTTTATCTCTTCCATGATCTATGCCTCATATCTCTGAGGGGGATCTTCTCTTAATGGGCCAGCTGTTAAAACCAAATGGGGCAGTGTTCTTGATCTCTTCCATGACCCATCCTCCCTCCAGGGAGATATCTTCTGTCAATGGGCCATTGAGTCTCACTGCATGACTGATAAAATTACATCATCCCATTGTGAGATGCTCCACCCACAGGGAGGAGCCAAGCATTCCTAACTGGATATAATCTGAGATTTAAACACCTGAAGCAGCCTGGTTTCCACTGGATTCCCAGAGGAAGACCAGACCCAACTACATCACCACTGGACCTTCAGAGGAAAACTGCACCCTTCTACAAGATCTTTGCTTCAACAAAACCACATCTGTCACTCCAGGAGGACTGCTGCCACAATTTGATTGGACTGCTAGCAACACCCTGACTACCTGGGTGTCAGGTTGGATTCTGAATCTTATTTTTTGGGCTTTGTTTTTGTTTTGTTTTTTTTTTTTTACTACTGCATTTGTAGTTTAATTTTCCTACTATAGAACTGTTATTCCTATTGCCATATGTTAGCTTGGGAGCCTGTTAATTTTAAAACTATAAATCAAAGGGAGGCAGTTTATATTTTGTGTTTCAAGGGAGGCTCCCACCTTCCGTAGCAGACACCTGTCTTACCAGCCCACGACAGGGAGCTCAGCTCAGATATCCTGAGTCATCCCTGGGTTGGTGCTCTTATTTTTTTTGGTGTTTTTTTTTTTTTTTTTTTTTTTTTTTTTTTTTTGTTTTGTTTTGTTTTGTTTTGTTTTTTGTTTTCTTTTGTTGGGGATGTTTGGAGAAGTAAGAACTCCAGAGCAGGGTGGAAAATGCCACTTGGGTGGACATTGGGGGGTCCCTGTGGTAGCTGCTGGCAGAGGCAGCCTGGAGGAGCAGAGCCCTGTGTCCCCCAGGAGCCCAGAGAGGGGGAGCACTGCAATTCACGGGACCTTCAACAGCTTGGAGAGGGGCAGGGGGGACTCCTTGGAGCCCCTGCACCCCAAAGCAGAGAATAAAGGGAGAAGGGACCCTGAAACCCCAAAACCTCCAGCATTCCTAAATGGAAAATGGAAAAGGGGGGAGCTTTTCAGATTCCTGGGATTCTCAGCAGCCTGGGGAGGGCAGGGAGACCAGAGACAGGCAACTCCACAAAGGAATTTTCAGGGCTGCTCTTGGTGATTGATAGGCTATTAGGGACTCCAGATGTCTGGTGACTTGTAGAAATGGACTTGAGCAAAAGGACATTCAAACTCAAAATACTCATCCCTTGTTTTTGTCCAAACCAGGATTTCCCATTCCCAAAGCTTGGCTGGATTGCAGAGAAGACTGTGAGGAAGACGAAGATGTCCCAGGACAGCCAGGCAGGTGAGGAGAAAGTCCGTGCCCCTTTCCCCCTCTCTCCTGCTCCATCTCCCAGCCCAGCATGGCCCCCGGCTGCAGGACAACCCCGCTGCTGACACCATCCAGCTGGGGATGCACGGGGGGAATCTCCTTTCCCTTCCCTGTGTCACACAGGCAAATCCCATCCTGTCCTTTTCCTTCCTCCCCCAGACAAGGAGCTGAGGATGGAGACCAGGGAGGATAAATCCCCACAGCAGAACCTTGTGGAAGAGGCCGTTTTGAGCAGCTCCACGGTGCAGGAATTCAAAAGGGAGAAAAAGCGACGGAGATCTGACAGGAGGAAGGACTCCACACCCATCCCAGGTTGCTCTGAGGAGCAAAGACCACCTCTGTGCTGGGAAGGTGGACAGAGCTTCAGCCAGAGCAATACCCCTGTCCAGCACCAGATGATCTACACAGAGGAGAGGCCCTACGAGTGTCCTGAGTGCAGGAAGGGCTTCAAGCACAACTTCCACCTCATCAGGCACCAGCGCATCCACACTGGGGAGAGGCCCTACGAGTGTGGGGAATGTGAGATGAGCTTCAGCCACAGCTTCAGCCTGATCTGCCACCAGAGGATCCACACCAGGAAACGGCCCTACGAGTGTGAGCAGTGTGGGAAGAGCTTCAGCCACAAATCCAGCCTGATCCGCCACCAGAACATCCATGCTGAGGAAAGGCCATACAAGTGTGGGGAA
>JANEHK010001018.1:0-15587 GCA_025960845.1 Tachycineta bicolor | reverse complement strand
ATCCCCCTAATTTTGACATCACAGTGGTGGAATCCCTGTGTTCCTCTCTCTATGACATCACAGTGGTGGCAACCCGTGTTCCCCTCTCTATGACAACACAGTGGTGGCACCCCATTGTTCCCTTCTTTATGACATCACAGTCCTTGAATCCCTTTGTTCCCCTGTCTATGACAACACGGTGATGGCAGCCACACTGTTCCCCTCTCTATGACTTCACAGTTCTGCTAGCACCATCGTTACCCAAACTTTGACACCACAGGGGTGGAATCCCTTTGTTCCCCTCTCTATGAAAACACTGTGGTGGCAGCACTATTGTTCCCTTCTTTATGACATCACAGTCCTGGAATCCTTGTGTTCCCCTGTCCATGACAACCCAGTGATGGCAGCCACACTGTTCCCCTCTCTATGACTCCACAGTAGTGGTAGCACCAGCATCCCCCTAACTTTGACATCACAGTGGTGGAATCCCTGTGTTCCACTGTCTATAACATCACAGTGGTGGCAACCCCTGTGTTCCACTCTCTATGACAACACAGGGGTTGCAGCCTCATTGTTCCCTTCTTTATGACATCACTGTCCTGGAATTCCTGTGTTCCCCTATCTATGACATCACAGTGGTGGCAGCCCCATTGTTCCCTTCTTTATGACATCACAGTCCTGGAATCCCTTTGTTCCCCTGTCTAGGACAACCCAGTGATGGCAGCCAGACTATTCCCCTCTCTATGACAACACAGTAGTGGTAGCACCAGCATCCCCCTAACTTCGACATCACAGTGGTGGAATCCCAGTGTTCCTCTGTCTATGACATCACAGTGGTGACAACCCCTGTGTTCCACTCTCTATGACAACACAGTGGTTGCAGCCTCATTGTTCCCTTATTTAGGACATCACTGTCCTGCAATCCCTGTGTTCCCCTGTCTGTGACATCACAGCGGTGGCAACCCCTGTGTTCCCCTCTCTATGACAACAGGGAGGTAGCAGCCCCATTGTTCCCTTCTCTATGACATCACAGTCCCGGAATCCCTTTGTTCACCTGTCTATGACAACACAGAGATGGCAGCCACACTGTTCCCCTCCTATGACTTCAGAGTAGTGATAGCACCAGCGTTCCCCTAACTTTGACATCACAGTGGTGGAATCCCTGTGTTCTTCTGTCTATGACATCACTGTGGTGGCAACCCCTGTGTTCCCTTCTCTATGACATCACAGTGGTGGAATCCCTGTCTTCCTCTGTCTATGACATCACAGCGGTGGCAACCCCTGTGTTCCCCTCTCTATGACAACACAGTGGTGGCAGCCCCATTGTTCCCTTCTGTATAGCATCACAGTCCTGGAATCCCTGAGTTCCTCTGTTTATGACAACCCAGTGATGGCAGCCACACTGTTCCCTTCTCTATGACTTCACAGTACTGGTAGCACCAGCATCCCCGTAACTTTGACATCACAGTGGTGGAATCCCTGTCTTCCTCTGTCTATGACAACACAGTGGTGGCAGCCCCTTTGTTCCCTTCTTTATGTCATCACAGTCCTGGAATCCTTGTGTTCCCCTGTTTTGACAACCCAGTGATGGCAGCCACACTGTTCCCCTCTCTATGACTTCACAGTAGTGGTAGCACCAGCATCCCCCTAATTTTGACATCACAGTGGTGGAATCCCTGTGTTCCTCTATGTATGACATCACAGTGATGGCAACCCCTGTGTTCCTCTCTCTATGACAACACAATGGTGGCAGCCCCATTGTTCCCTTTGTTATGACATCACAGTGGTGGCAACCCCTGTGTTCCCCTCTCTATGACAACACAGTGGTGGCAGCCCCATTATTCCCTTCTTTATGACATCACAGTCCTGGAATCCCTTTGTTCCCCTGTTTTCACAACCCAGTGATTGCAGCCACACTGTTCCCCTCTCTATGACTTCACATTAGTGGAAGCACAAGCATCCCCCTAAATTTGACATCACAGTTGTGGAATCCCTGAGTTCCTCTGTCTATGACCTCACAGAGGTGGAAACTCCTGTGTTCCCGTCTCTATGACAAAACAGCGGGGGCATCCCCATTGTTCCCTTCTTTATGACATCACTGTCCTGGAATTCCTGTGTTCCCCTGTCTATAACAACCCAGGGATGGCAGCCACACTGTTCCCCTCTCTATGACATCACAGTTCTGGTAGCACCAGCGTTCCCCTAACTTTGACATCACAGTGGTGGAATCCCTGTGTTCCTCTCTCTAAGACAACACAGTGTTGGCAGCCCCATTGTTCCCTTATTTATGACATCACAGTCCTGGAATCCATTTGTTCCCCTGTCTATGACAACCCAGTGATGGCAGCCACACTGTTCCCCACTCTATGACTTCACAGTAGTGGTAGCACCAGCATCCCCCTAACTTTGACACCAAAGTGGTAGAATCCCTGTGTTCCTCTGTCTATGACATCGCAGTGGTGGCAACCACACTGTTCCCCTCTCTATGAAAACACAGTGGTGGCAGCCCCATTGTTCCCTTCTTTATGACATCACTGTCCTGGAATTCCTGTGTTCCCCTATCTATGACATCACAGTGGTGGCAACTCCTGTGTTCCCCTCTCTATGACAACACAGTGGTGGTGCCCCATTGTTCCCTTCATTATGACATCACAGTCCTGGAATCCCTTTGTTCCCCTGTCTATGACAAAAGAGTGATGGCAGCCACACTGTTCTCCTCTCTATGATTTCACAGTCGTGGTAACACCATGGTTACCCTAATTTTGACATCACAGTTGTGGAATCCCTGTGTTCCCCCCTCTATGACAACACAGTGGTGGCAACCCCTGTGTTCCCTTCTCTATGACATCACAGTGGTGGAATCCCTGTGTTCCTCTGTCTATGACATCACAGCGGTGGCAATACCTGTGTTCCCCTCTCTATGACAACACAGTGGTGGCAGCCCCATTGTTCCCTTCTGTATAGCATCACAGTCCTGGAATCCCTGAGTTCCTCTGTTTATGACAACCCAGTGATGGCAGCCAAACTGTTCCCCTCTCTATGACTTCACAGTAGTGGTAGCACCAGCATCCCCGTAATTTTGACATCACAGTGGTGGAATCCCTGTGTTCCTCTCTCTATGACAACACAATGGTGGCAGCCCCATTGTTCCCTTTGTTATGACATCACAGTGGTGGCAACCCTTGTGTTCCCCTCTCTATGACAACACAGTTGTGGCAGCCTCATTGTTCCCTTCTCTATGACATCACAGTGGTGGAATCCCTGTCTTACTCTATCTATGTCATTACAGTGGTTGCAACCCCTGTGTTCCACTCTCTATGACTTCACAGTGGTGGCAGCCCCATTGTTCCCTTCTCTATGACATCATAGTTGTGGAATCCTTGTGTTCCCCTGTCTATGACAACCCAGTGAAGGCAGCCACACTCTTCCCCTCTCTATGACTCCACAGTAGTGGTAGCACCAGCATCCCCCAAATTTTGACATCACAGTGGTGGAATCCCTGTGTTCCTCTGTCTATGACATCAGAGTGGTGGCAACCCCTGTGTTCCCGTCTCAATGACAACAGAGTCGTGGCAGCCCCATTGTTCCCGTCTTTATGATATCACAGTCCTGGAATCCTTGTGTTCCCCTGTCTATGACAACCCAGTGATGGCAGCCACACTGTTCCGCTCTCTATGACTTCACAATAGTGGTAGCACCAGCATCCCCCTAACTTTGACACCAAAGTGGTGGAATCCCTTTGTTCCCCTATCTATGACATCACAGTGGTGGCAACCCCTGTGTTCCCCTCTCTATGACAACACAGTGGTGGCACCCCATTGTTCCCTTCATTATGACATCACAGCGGTGGCAATCCCTGTGTTCCCCTCTCTATGACAACACAGTGGTGGCACCCCATTGTTCCCTTCATTATGACATCACAGTCCTGGAATCCTTGTGTTCCCCTGTCTATGACAAAAGAGTGATGGCAGCCAAACTGTTCCCCTCTCTATGACTTCACAGTAGTGGTAGCACCAGCATCCCCCTAATTTTGGCATCACAGTGTTGGAATCCCTGTGTTCCTCTATGTACGACATCACAGTGGTGACAACCCCTGTGTTCCCCTCTCTATGACAACACAGTGGTGGCAGCCCCATTGTTCTCTTCATTATGACATCACAGTTGTGGCAACCCCTGTGTTCCCCTCTCTATGACAACACAGTTGTGGCAGCCTCATTGTTCCCTTCTCTATGACATCACAGTGGTGGAATCCCTGTCTTACTCTATCTATGACATTACAGTGGTTGCAACCTCTGTATTCCACTCTCTATGACAACACAGTGGTGGCAGCACCATTGTTCCCTTCTTTATGACATCGCAGTCCTGGAATCCCTGTGTTGCCCTGTCTATGACAACCCAGTGTAGGCAGCCAAACTGTTCCCCTCTCTATGACTTCACAGTAGTGGTAGCACCAGCATCCCCCAAATTTTGACATCACAGTGGTGGAATCCCTCTGTTCCTCTGTCTATGACCTCACAGTGGTGGCAACTCCTGTGTTCCCCTCTCTATGAACACAGTGGTGGCAACCCCTGTGTTCCCTTCTCTATGACATCACAGTGGTGGAATCCCTGTGTTCCTCTGTCTATGATAGCACAGTGGTGGCAACCCTGTGTTCCCCTCTCTATGACAACACAGTGGTGGCAGCCCCATTGTTCCCTTCTGTTTAGCATCACAGTCCTGAAATCCCAGTGTTCCTCTGTTTATGACAACCCAGTGATGGCAGCCACACTGTTCCCTTCTCTATGCCTTCACAGTGGTGGCAACCCCTGTGTTCCCGTCTCTATGACAACACAGTGGTGGCCGCCCCATTGTTCCCTTCTTTATGACATCATAGTCCTGGAATGCTTGTGTTCCTCTGTTTTGACAACCCACTGATGGCAGCCACACTGTTCCCCTCTCTATGACTCCACAGTAGTGGTAGCACCAGCATCCCCCTAACTTCGACATCACAGTGGTGGAATCCCTGTGTTCCTCTGTCTATGACATCACAGTGGTGGCAACCCCTGTGTTCCACTCTCTACGACAACACAGTGGTTGCAGCCTCATTGTTCCCTTCTTTAGGACATCACAGTCCTGGAATCCCTGTGTTCCCCTGTCTATGACAACCCAGTGATGGCAGCCACACTGTTCCCCTCTCTATGACTTCACAGTAGTGGTAGCACCAGCATCCCCCTAACTTTGATATCACAGTAGGGGAATCCCTGTGTTCCTCTGTCTATGACCTCACAGTGGTGGCAACTCCTGTGTTCCCGTCTCTATGACAACACAGCGGTGGCAGCCCCATTGTTCCCTTCTTCATGACATCACAGTCCTGGAATCCCTTTGTTCCCCTATCTATAACAACCCAGGGATGGCAGCCACACTGTTCTCCTCTCTATGACTTCACAGTTCTGGTAGCACCAGCATCCCCCTAACTTTGACATCACAGTGGTGGAATCCCTGTGTTCTTCTGTCTATGACATCACAGTGGTAGCAACCCCTGTGTTCCCCTCTCTATGACAACACAGTGGTGGCAGCCCCATTGTTCCCTTCTTTATGACAGCACACTCCTGGACTCCCTATGTTCCTCTGTTTTGACAACCCAGTGATAGCAGCCACACTGTTCCCCTCTCTATGACTTCAGAGTAGTGGTAGCACAAGCATCCCCTAAAGTTTGACATCACTGTCCTGGAATTCCTGTGTTCCACTCTGTATGACATCACAGTCATGGCAACACCTGTGTTCCCCTCTCTGTGACAACACAGTGGTGGCAGCCCCATTGTTCCCTTCTTTATGACATCACCGTCCTGGAATCCCTTTGTTCACCTGTCTATAACAACCCAGGGATGGCAGCCACACTGTTCCCCTCTCTATGACCTCACAGTTCTGGTAGCACCAGCGTTCCCCTAACTTTGACATCACAGTGTTGGAATCCCTGTCTTCCCCTGTCTATGACATCACAGTGGTTGCATCCCCTGTGTTCCCCTCTCTAGGACAACACAGTGGTGACAGCCCCATTGTTCCCTTCTCTATGACATCACTGTGGAGAGTTTTCTGAGGCATGGTTGCAGAGCAAGGGCCATGATGAGATGAAATTTGTTAAGGCTTAGCAGAAAACTTGCAGGACCAGGTGACAAACAGCAGGGATACTGTGTTCTTGTTTAAAAGAAGTTACAATAATAAGGATGTTGATCAGCAAAAAATCATGTAGCTGTAACCGCATGGCTGACCACAGAAAAAGCATGCATTGTGAAATAGCAAACCAGTTAGGAGCTATAATTTTGTAATATACATGAGCTAATTAATTGCACTATATCTGTATGCGAGCATGTTAATAAAGCTGAGACTTGTTGATCATGATAGCAGGAGGCTCGTCTCCCGTTCTTCCACAAATGGTGACCCCTGGACGTGATAGCACGGTGGGACGTGATACCACGGTGAGAAGCAACGTAGGGTTCGGGTCCTGCAAGCAGAGGGGCGGCTACAGAGCATTACCGGAGAGCTCCGTGCCCTGAGCGACCACAGAGATGGGCTTGGCCGATACGTGCTGCCGAGACCTTGGGAGGCTGCAACAGCGCTGACGTGAGTATGGATAGGCAAGCAGCATATGATTTATTTACAGTATTTCTGCAAAAGCAGCAGATTAAAGGGATAGATTTAAATAAAGAACTACCACACCTTTTAAAGTTCGCTTACTCTCGAGGTTTCTTTATTAACCCTCATACTGTCCATGAATTATCCGAATGGAGACGGTTCGGGGATAAGCTATGGGAACTCACGTTAGATGATGATAAGACGGCAAAAAGGTTGAGTAAACTTTGGAGGGTAGTTCACAATGAGTTACTTTTGTATCAGGCAGAGAAAAGGGTGGCACAGGAAGTGGTTACAGCTCAAGAAAAGAATCAAAAGTATGATTCCCAGTGGGACACTAGTACCCCCAATCCCCCCGTATTCACGACAGTTCATTTACCCCCTGCAGCACCTGTTTCACCTTCAGCTCCTCCAGTAGCAGAAGAGCCTGTCCGGGAGAGGGGTAATAAGGGGGGGCCTCCTTACAGCCCTGAGAACAGTGTCCCTATCCCTCAGTCGGCCAGCTTCCCAAGCAGCCAAGAGCCTATCCCTGGGGCAGAGTCTGACCTTGCGGAGGCCATGGCAAGGGAGCGCCGGGAGGTTTGGGCAGTCCTAGCACGGCAAGGTGCCGAACAGGGTGATCAGGACATATTGGAGGCAGCCTCCAGGTGTCTTGCCTTTCCGGTTACTTTTGCTCCTAATCCTGCTGGGGGACTGCACGCCACAGTAACAGTTCTAGATTGGAAAATGCTAGCGCAATTACGCTCCACAGTAGGGCAATATGGGGTCACTAGTGAGCCCACAAAGCAGATGCTTGAATACCTTTTTAATGCCCATGTTTTGCTACCAGCAGATATTAAGGGGATTGCTAGGCTCATCTTTACACAACATCAACACCTTTTGTTAAACGCACACTGGCAGGCTGAGGCTCAAGCTTCAGTAGCCATACAGAGAGGACAAGGAGATCCATTACAGGGCCTCACATTAGATGAGTTGTTGGGATCAGGACCGTTCCAACGAATGGAGGCACAGGCACTCATGGGACCAGATAAATGCTGTGAGGCAATGAGAGTAGCCAGAAGGGCTATTGAAAAAGTCAAAGCACCTGGAGGTATACCTATTTACATGGGAATAAAACAGGGTTGAGAAGAAGCATTAGGTCCCTTTGTTGATAAAATTGCTGAGGCTATAGATTAAGCTGGTGTCCAGGACTATATGAAGGGAGCCTTGCTAAAGCAGTGTGTTCTCCAGAACTGTAATTCCTCCACTAGATCAATAATAACCACTATGGCAGGAGACTGGACAATAGCAAACTTATTAGAAAAAGCAGCAACTATGCCATCAGGGTCGCAGGCATTTTTAGTGGAAGCAATTAAGCAGTTAGGATTGGGACTACAGGAACAGGCAAAGATGTCACAGACACAGGTGTTAGCAGCTCTTGCGCCTCTCCAAGCAGCAACGGCAAGCACCGGCCCTCGTCCCTCACCACCTGGTGGACGCATGAAATGTTTCCGCTGTGGAAATACCAGGCACGTATGCCGAGAATGTCAGGCGGCTGGAGTCTGGTGTGCAAAATGCCGCTCTGACTCACATAATACCACTGCCTGTCACTGGAGATCGGGAAACTGCCGGAGCAGCGCGAACAGCGGCCGCGCAGGGACACAAGTAGCAGCTGCAATGTCACCAGCGCCATCCACAGCATCAGCCAACAACTACAACCAGCCACCAGCGGGAGCCTCGGGATGGACGTGGCAGCCTCAGTAGATGTCACCATAATGACTACACACCCGCACAAGATTCCGACTGGACTTAAGGGACCTATCATGATTAATGGAAAAACAATGGGTAGACTTTTGCTGGGTCGCTCTTCAACCACGATGATGGGATTATTTGTGTTACCTGGTGTAATTGATGCAGACTATTGTGGGGAAGTTATGATTATGGCTTATACCCAATACCCTCCATTGAAAATCACTAAGGGACAAAGGTTAGCACAACACAATACCGCTTTCTCAGATAGCCAAGGAAATTACACCTCTGCAACAGAAGGCAAGGGGTCAAGAAGGTTTTGGCTCCACGGGAGGGCTAATGCTAATGACTGTGGATTTATCTGATCACCCTAGGAAGAAAGTGGAACTTTGGCTTAATAATCAAAGTATAACCCTTGTTGGATTACTGGACACTGGAGCAGATTCCTGCATTATTGCTCCACAAGAATGGCCCAAGGACTGGCCATTACAGCCTCTGCCACCACAGTGACTGGGGTCGGGGGAATGACTCTCGCCAGCCGAACACCCGTGGTTACTATAATTCTCGAAGGGAAGCAGGCGCAAGCGTCCTTTTCCATTACAATGCTGTCACCTACTGTTCAATGCTTGATCGGCCGAGACGTCCTGGCTCATCTCGGCATCGTTCTCATGAACGAACACCCTTTGGTATAGTGGCCGCTGCTTGGACTTTCCCCATTGCCCTCACTTGGACTACCAACGACCCAGTGTGGGTTAAGCAGTGGCCACTGAAAGCGGAAAGCTTACAACAGGCACATGCCTTGGTACAGGAACAACTCCGATTAGGTCATCTTAAATTATCTACTAGTCCCTGGAACACCCCCATATTTGTGATTAAAAAGAAGTCCGGCAGGTATCGGTTACTACAGATCAATTCACATATTTGTTAACTTGTTTAGCAAACTATCAGTTGGGGAATATTAGAACACAGAGTTGTCTTTGTTGTTGGGACCGACAGCACCATGCTTGGGTTTTAATACATTGTGGGGGATGTAGGCAACACGAGTGGGTTCATCAACAGTCATTATTGGGTGAGCTATGGTGATTAGCCTGTAGACGCTCTTGGAGGAGTGAGAGTCATCGTCAGGCATTAGAAAAGGCCACTGGGTTACCTTTTCCACAAGCAATAACTCTGTTTGAAAGCAGAGAGCAGCTACATTTAGCCTACGCCCGCTGGCAGTTGCAACATTCAATAATTAGAGTAAAAGCCTTAGTTCATACAGAAATTACCCAGAAAAAGTGTGAGACCTATTGTTATATTCCCCGCCAGTGGACTGTGGTACCTTCGGAATGGGAACATCTTAATCAAAGGTTTAAACAGCTTAAGATAAAAAGGAAAGCAAGGAAGGGCAAAAGAAACAACGAGTAAATATGAGGTTGTTATGTGTTTTGACCCTTTTTACACAAATAATGAGTGCTTTTTGGGTTTCCCCTCAGCCAAAAACAAATATATGGGTTACTTTAGCTAATCTCACTAATCAGGAAGCCATATGTCTTTCTTTATCAACTCCAGGAAACCCGTTTTCCACCTGCTTAGTGAGAGTGCCTGCAGACACATGGCCTTGTCCATCAAAAATACCAACATACAAGGCCAACGAATCACGGACAACAGTGAATGCGTGGGATCAATGGGCGCCCTATTTGCCCCTCGCACCTTTGGAAACACAAGAGAGAGAATTGTTGGGGTCAGTTAAAGCTGATGCATGTGTTTATTTTAACTTTACCAGTAAAGCCATCACTCCAGGGAATAATTACACCACTATAGTAAATTCCTCTCTATCTGTTTATCAAAATGCATCTCTGTGGTGTAACTATACTGCAAAGAACATCACCCTCTCTTCAACAACCCCAATTCAGTTGCCAGCTGGTATATTTTTGATTTGTGGCGATAGAGTCTGGACAGGTATCCCTTCTCAATTAAGAGGTGGTCCATGCACACTAGGGCGACTACCGCTGCAGACTATGTTTAATCAACATTTATTAGCACAATCAAAAGAAAACGGGGGAAATGTGGAGAGTTTGTCTGAGGCATGGTTGCAGAGCAAGGGCCATGATCAGATGAAATTTGTTAAGGCTTAGCAGAAAACTTGCAGGACCACGTGACAAACAGCAGGGATACTGTGTCCTTGTATAAAGAAGTTACAATAACAAGGATGTTGATCAGCAAAAATCATGTAGCTGTAACCGCAAGGCTGACTACAGAAAAAGCATGCATTGTGAAATAGCAAACCAATTAGGAGCTATAATTTTGTAATATACATGAGCTAATTAACTGCACTATATCTGTATGTGAGCATGTTAATAAAGTTGAGACTTGTTGATCATGATAGCATGAGGCTCGTCTCCCGTTCTTCCACACCTCCTCTTCTCCAGGATAAACAACCCCAGCTCCCTCAGCTGCTCCTCACAGGACTTCTGTTAGAGACCACTCACCAGCTTTGTTGCCCTTCTCTGGACACGCTCCCACCAGTCCATGTCCTTCCTAAACTGGGGGGTTCAGAACTAGACACAATATTTGAGGTGCTGCCCAACCAGAGCTGAGCACAGGGAAAGAATCACTGCCCTGCTCCTGATGGCAACACCATTCCTGATCCATAGGATTGCCAAGGGTTGGATGAGAGAATTGGTGGGGAGGGGTTGGGGACAAAGTCTGATTGATTGTCAGCCATGAAGGGTCTTGATTTTTACATCTATTCAGACTGCAGAAGAAGGTGCTGGATGTCAATATCAGTTGAACATTGCTGATATCAATTGATAAAAAGGAAAAGAAAACAGGAAAAAACAGTTCTCTCTGCATTGTTTTCAATATAGAACATTCACTCGAATAAACTTCTGAAATCTGTCTAATTGACCACAAAAGAATTGAAAACTTAAATCATTCCCGGGCACTTTTCTTATTTGTTTTTTTTTTTTTGAACAAATGTTATGAGCTTTTCTCAATGAACTCTGTAACTGAAGAGTTCAAGAAGGAAGAGGTCTCTGGAGTAGTAAAATTCATCACCAACCTCCAAGGGGCTGAGGATCCATCCTCATCAGAGCAGGAATGAACAGAAATGGGCACAGCTTTCTTGCTGCTCCAGCTTTGGGATGGGCCCTGGGCCTGGAGCAGGAGCAGCTCTGGAGGGCCCCAAGGCCAGGGCTGTTGTGCTGGCCTGGGCAGATGGGATGGCAGCAGGGGCTGCAGAGCTCTCAGCACCTCAGGGAGAGGGGAGCAGGGCACACAGGGAGCCTCCTTTTCCCTTGGCCCAGCACCTTCCCCATGGCTGGGGCTGAGTCCTGTCTGAGCTGCAGCTGCTGCTGTGCCCCTTCCGAGGGGCTGAGGCCGTGGGGCCCCTGCCAAGAGCAGCCTGCCTTGAGCAGAGCTGTGGGGCCAGAGCCAGCTGGGCTGTGCTGGAGAGAGGTCCTTGGTGCTGCCGAGAGCTCAGGGCAGCTGGCAGAGCTTGGAGGGAGCTGGGCTGGGCTGAGAGAGCCTGCCACAGAAACCATCAGTGCCATCTCAGCCTGTGTGAGCGTGCAGGGGCAGGACTCAGCCCAGGCCTTGAGGGGCAGGGCCAGCGCCTGTGGAAGGCATTGAAAACAGGCAAGTGACCAGAGAGGAGGCTGCTCTGTGCCCTTGGTGGCATGGACAGAGCCAGAACACAGCCCAGGACATTTGTCAGCGCCAGCCTCTGTCCCCAGCCATTGCCAGCCCTGGCTGCTCAGCCCAGGTTTGCGGGGCAGTTTGGCTGTGGCCCAGCTCCATCCTCCTGCGGGGCTCAGGGCCTGTTCCCGGCCATGGTCAGCCCTGCCCGGACTCTCTGCTGGCCCAGAGCCTGGCAGAGTACGGGGCAGGGCTGTCTGTGCAGCCCCACAGGTGCCTGGAAGGGCTGGAAGCTGTGCAGGGAATGGCCCCTCTGGCTGGGAGGAGCCTGCCAGAGACACGGAAGCACCCGGAGCAGCGGGACAAGGCACAGCAGGGCAGGTGGCCTCGCTTGCCCAGCTGCTGCAGGTGCGCCCACAGCGCCCGCCACATGGCAGGATGAGGCGGAGCCCATGTCCCACGGTGAGCCCGGAGCAGCAGCATCAGCCCCTGCAGCTCCTTGGCCACACTGACTCAGGCGCCGCAGCTGCTGGGTCCCCTGGGGCAAGTGGCGGGAGCATCGAAACGCTTCCGAGGGCTTGCGCCAGGCCCGGAGGCCCCGGCAGCCACAGGGACTCCTGGGCTCCTGCGCAGGCCCCTGGCCCGGCCCCCGAGCTGCTTGCGTGGCCTCCGAGTCCCGGCCTGCCGGCCCTGCCGTGCCCGGTGGCCAATGACCCAGCGAACAGCCACCGTGGCCAGCAGCAGGGCAAGTGCAGCCAGCAGGACGCTGACGTCGCTCACGGCTCCGACACCATCCATCGCGACTGCGCTGGCAGCTGTGGGGCCGGCCCGCCTTATATAGGGATGGCCCGGTGACCTCACAATGCTGGGGCCGCCACACGGTGTGACATCACAGCCCAGCCTCAGGCCGCTGTCACGCCATTTGTGACCTCACAGCACCGCCTGCCTCAGGGCCAGCAAGACCCACTCAGGCACCAGGGCGCTGATGGCCAGCAAAGGCCTGCCACTGAAAATGGGAGCCCAGGCCGTGGCAGCCAAGCTCTCCCAGGAGCACAGGCCACATCAGCAAGAGGTCACGTGCCACCAATGCCCAACCCATGGCTCCCCCAAGGCCGTGGAACTGCTGCCTGGGAACAGCCTCTGCCCTGTGCCGGAGAAGATCCTGCACACACAAAGGCGGCTGCAGTTCCCCATGCCCACGCAGCTCTCCCCACCTGCCTGCCAGCTCCAACCCCTTAGCCTATCAGTACAATTGCTGGCGCAGAATGCCTCTGCAGCTCCCGTGGAGCTCCTGGCAGACACTGCAAGGCACTGGGAGGCCTCCCCACTCCAGCCTGAGCAGCTCCAACTCTCCCTCAAGCTGTCTCCACAGGAGAGCTGCTCACCTTAGCGACCCACTGGCCTCCTCTGCACTTGCTGCAACACTTGCAGGGCCTAATGTACTGGCCACACCAGGAGTGGAATCCCTGCTCCAGGTCTGGCCCTGCCTCAGCAGCTTCATTGCACAGGCTCAGGCTTCATGTCTGGCTGCTCAGTCCCATCTGCTGGAACTGGGCAGGATTAGTGCTGCCGCTGGATCACCAGAGTGATGGCCACAGCTCGCATGGGCCCGGCCCCATCCCTTGGGCATCTCTGCCGACGGAAAGCCCAGTCCTGCGTGGGCCACCTGCAGTCTGGCAAGAGGCTGCCCGTGCCAGCCTCTCCTGTCGCCAGGCAGGGGCAGCAGCCGGCCGTGCTAGCGCTGCTTCCAGCCTGCTGCGAGTCACATGCCGGGAGAGGGACAGCTTGGCTCTGGGCACTGGCAACTCCCAACCCATCGCTGCAAGGCAGCGATGAAAGCGCACGCAGCCTGGCAAGCAGCTCCGGCAGCTGTGCTGTCCTTCCCCTTGAGGGAAACAGGAAGGGTGTGCCCTCAGAGCCCCTGGCTCTCATGGCAGCGGCTCACACTGCTGCCCACGCAGCAACAGGCACATGTTCTCTGGACGCAGAAGGAGCTCTGCGTGTCTTTGTTCCCCATTGCTTCACGTGCTCAGGTTGCCGGTCCCTCTGAGGCACCGGCAAAAGACCAGCACACACCTTCAGCCCCCACTCCTCTTGGGCACTAAATTCTTCTGCTCTCTTTGGCCCCTTTGGCTGTCCTCAGCTGTTGCTTTCCACTGCCCCACTCGCAGCGTCCTGTGCCCCTGCACTCTGCCCGCTCTTTCCACACACGCTGGCCCTTCAGTCGACGCCTGCCTTGTGTCCCCTCTGCTCCCCAAAGTGTGGTCCACAGCCCACCGTGCCGGCAAGGCAGTCGCTGTAGCCTCTATGGCAGTGCGGGATCACAGCCCCAGCGCCCCTGCACAAGCCCCAGAGCTGCCACTCCCTGCCTCCAGGTGAGCCTGAGGACACTCTGCAGTGGGCAGCATCAGCTCCTGAGCCTGCACTTGCCTGCCCTTCAGCCTCCCTGGGCAAAGGGGAAATCAGGCAGGGACGGGTCTGCAGGGAGCGGCCATGGCCTCACTCTTGGGCAATCCACAGCCAGGACCAGGCAGCCCCTGCCTGCAGCATGGCGCAGGCACGGCCACACGGGCACGGCCACACAGGCTGGGCCCTGTGGCCACCCAAGTCATTTCCTCCCCATCAACTGCTGCCAGGCACCAGGCTGCTGTGAAGCGCTGCAGAGGCTGCTCTTGCAGCGGAGCTGCCCTGGCCAGGTGCAAAGTCACAGTTCCACGTGGTTGCCCCATCCCTGCTGGTGGTGGTTCTTTTGAGACACCCAGATGACCGTCGATGGCAAAAGGCCCCGAGCTTGCCCTCTGTCCTGGGGCATATCATGGCTTTATTCTGGGCTCCTGCCCTGCCAGCCGCAGCTCTTCCTTAGCTCCTTCCCCGTCCCCGCCGGTGCCAGAGAGACAGAGCTCCCGGCAGTGGCAGGGCTTTTTCCCAGTGGGGGAAGGGTCTCGCGGCAGGTCCGAGCCACTCCTGGATCAGGGAGAAGCTGGGAGTGGAAGAGAGTTGGCTTCCATTCCAGCCTGGGGGATGGACGCAGCGAAGCAGGGCCAAACAACCTGCTCCACTTTCCAAGGGGAACAGGCAAGAAAACATCACAAACACCAAGATCAAAAGGAAACACAGTATCAACCAAATGAACACACTCGAACAACACCTGCTCCCTCAAGGATGGGCTGCAGCGGGTTCGGAGAAGCAGAGTGGGGCCGTAAGTGCGTCCCTACCAAGCCTCCAAGCACTGGTCTATGGGTCAGCCCCGCAGGCATGTCTCTCAGAAGGATGTCAGTGGAAATGACAAAAACACCGGTGAGGCTTGCACGTGATACTTGCTCAGCCTCAGAGGACAAACAGGAGTTTAAACCGGGTCGCTGGGAATGGCCCAGCATCGCCGGCCCGTAGGCAAGCCCAGCACTGAGCCAGTTCCTGGGAAGAAAAGAGCCCTCTCCCAGCAGGAACACTGCCACAGCTCTTTGGAGGAATCGTAATTTATTTAACACCTAGGGTGGAAGGGCCCTCCGAGGCCTGTGACCACCTGCCTGGGCTGCGAGGTCCGTCTCGGGGCAGCCTCCTGGAGACCACGCAAGCACCATGGTCTCGAGGGCGCCGTCTGTGCCACCGAGCTGGGGCTGTTGCTGCCTGAGTCAGGCACAGCATCCTGGGAG
>JANEHK010001016.1:0-10775 GCA_025960845.1 Tachycineta bicolor | reverse complement strand
GGAACAATGGCCTGTTTGCGGGTCACTTATACCTCTTGCCACAGTCCCACCCTCCCGGGAAGCTGAGGCAGATTTTGTGTGTGACTCACACAACAAGACAACAATAAGGTACCTTTTACTTTCAAATCACCTATTACAATTTTAGGTGTTACTGGCCAGTCCTGGTGCTCTTGGATATCCCCTCAATCCAGCTGTGTTGTCCAACCCTAGATGCTCTTGGGCATAACCTCAATCCGGCAGAACCCTGGGTGCTCTTGGGATATTAATCCCTCAACCCAGCAGGTTTCAGTCCTGGATGATCTTGGGCACCTACCCCTCAATCCAGCAGACTTTTTGCTTAACCCTGGGTGCTCTTGGGATATTAATCCCTCAACTCAGCAAAAGTTTTAGTCCTGGATGCTTGTGGGCAATTGCCCCTTAATCCAGCAGACTTTTTGCTTCCTAGGGGTCCCACCCCTTCTCTAAAACTCAGTCCCAGTTTCCCTGGGGGGATTCTCTCGCTCTTCTTATCACCCGCTTCGTCTCTTTACTGGCCGTTTTTCTCGTGAAAGAACGGAAACGCAGCATAGGAGACTCCACACTCGCTTAGCAGGTCTGGGATAACCAGCTGCCTGTCATTCACACACATTCATCCCCCCCCTTAACCGCCCCGTCCAAACCAGTACTTACCTGTCCTTTGTCCTTGGGTCTTTGTCTTCGTGTACACTTTGGTCTTCGGGGCTAACTACTGCGGATTTAGGGAATCTTTTCCTTTTTCTTTGTTTTATTGCCTCCTTTTGTCCATTGATCATAACCTGCATCTGTCGGTCACAGCAGGGGAACACAGAGCGAGGCTGCCAACTGGGCAGGGCGCGCCATCCTCACCCTGATTCCACTGAGGCACTGGCAGTGAGGTGTTCTAACCATCCTCTGCTACCAAAATTGTGAAAAACGCCAATCACTTGTTTTTAAAATTTTGAAAGTTTAATAGTAAATAAGATGGTTATAAAAATAGAATTAGAGTAAAAAAAATTGAACAATTAGAGTTAGGACAATACGAGACAATAAAAACAAAGTTACAGACGTCTGGGTGCCTCCCCGAGCAAAAAGCTCCGGAGAAGGACCCCTGTTAACAAAGGATTATCTTAAAAGCAATAGCCTGTTGAATATTCATACATTTCATACATGATGCATAAATTCTATTCAAACAAAGAATTGTCTCTGGTTAGTATCACTTTTTTCCTTTAATCTCTATGGCATCCACAGGGCTGAGCGAGGCAGGAGAAGTTGGTCTCTTCTGATAAGGAAGTAGTAAATTCTTTTTTCTCTGAAAGATTTATGTTTTCCTGTGGTTGGTACATAAAAACTACATTTTAACTACAAAACTACATTTACCATATGTAATATATGTGCTAAAGTTAATTCGTGTTATCAAATTATAAAGAGTAAATGTTCACTGTATAATTATGAGTGTTAAAGATTTGCCCAAACTAATATGGATAAGAGTAAACTGGAAAAACCAAAATAAAAAAATTTCCTCGGCTCTGGAAGGACGAGTGGGACACGAGGAAAGAATGCTTGGAATTACCTGAGAGGGGAACCTAGAAACTCCCGTTGCCAGGAATTCCTGAAGGAACACAAAGAACCACGGAAGACGGAGATACCAGTCCGGAGACCGAGATGATCACTTCAGATGGATATCTCCATTCGTCTCCGTTGAAAATTAACATATCTACGACACACCCGGGCCCAGCCATCAGCTGCATTGTTCCACCCTACCGGTCCATTCAAACTCCCGATACCAGGACTTGCATGATTAATGAAGACGCCCTGGAGGGGAGACCGTCGAAATCCCTGACTACACTTCGCGATCCAGTGTATAAAAAGGGGACAGCTGGAGACCAAAATTGTGAACTTGGGGGATAGCAGACTGACAGAGTCTGTATCCGTGTTCACCCAGCGGCGATCCCGGGCTCGACGCTGTCCTTTTACTTGTGGCTTTTCGAGACTGTTATTTTGTCTCAAAATAAAATTCTAAATTTTGATAAATCGGATTTGGTCGGTTTTATTTATAACAATTCTGGTGACCCCGACGTGATTGGATTGATACCGGGACCCCCGTGGGACCCCCATCCCTGACCAGGAGGCGCCCTGCTGAATTCAGCAGCCTGGCAGAGTTGGGGTAGCCGGGTGGAACCGATCAGCCACACGACGAACAGAAACTACAAAAGCCACATTTAAAAGGGAGATAGGCGAGGTCGGAGCTCTCGGGGAACTCGGGGAGGTTTTTCTTTGGAAGCAGAACCTCCGGAGCCGCGGCGAAGAGATCTACTCATAAAACTCTACGTGCACGAAGAATCCACGCAGGAAAAGGATCGTAAGTATTGCGTGGTTGAGTGGGAGTGGCCGAGCGTGTGAGTGAGACGTGATTTTATCACGAAGCGAGTGGGGACCCCAAAACCGCAGTTCCACTTCCCCGCGAGGGGTGTGGTCGGTTGCGGGGGAAGCGAAAGTTTCAGGGTACCGCACACCTCACACGTCAATCCTTGAAACTCGGGGAGTTTTCGGAAAGAGGAATCGGCCACAGGAAGGCTGAAAGGGAAGGATACGTCCCTAAGGAGTTCCAGGGACTGGTAAACCTTTCAGCCTTGGACCAGGAACGGTCCGGGGAGGAAGTAAGGAGAAGGGAGAGCTCACACACCAGAGAAAACCCGGGGGGGGAGCGATCACCCACAAAGGGCAAGTATCTGGTAAACCCATACCATGGGGCAAGCAAAGAGTAAAACTAACAAAAGGAACGTAAGGAAGACAAAACGGGGAACCGATAAAGGAATCCCCGAAATCCCAGTGGAGAGCCCGCTGGGATGGATGCTAGAACATTGGGACGAATGTCCCATTAGGGAAAGAAAATCCAAGAAACAGATGATACACTATTGCATAGAAGTGTGGGGAGGGGTGGAAATACGGGATCACGTAACTTGGCCCGTGTTTGGGACTTTCGAGGAATGGATATGTAAGGCACTGGTGCTTTATGTCAGAGAGAAGGGAACTGCGGAAGAACAGGATTATGCCGGGGTCTGGGGAAAGATAAATGCGAAGCTGTTACCGGTGAAGATAGGGAATCCTACCGCTGTCTCAGGGGATAAATGGGAACCCTTAGATAATCTACCCCCACCTTATATTGTGCCCTCGCCCCCTCCCCTCCCGGAGCAGAGTAATCCGCAAAACCCCGGGAGATTGGGACCCCCTTTAGGACGAGGAATCCAGATGCCCTCGTCTCTTCCATCTGCCCCTCCGCTAGAATCACAATCCGGGGCCTCATTCCCACCGAGTGGGCTCCCTCCCCCGCTAGAACCCACACAGGTCTTTCGGCCACTGGGAGGAAGGACACCAAGTACACACACCCCTGCACCAACGCGGGATGACCTGCTGCCAGATTTAGATCTGGCGGCTTTCTTTAGTTCCCCTGCAAATACGCAGCAGGCTTCGGCAGAAGCAAAACATACCCCTCCCGCTAGGAGGACTAGAAGACAACTGAAGAAAGTGAATGAAGTGGAGAGTGAGGGGGAGGGTGAACAGGCTAATCTTCTCCCCCTAAGGGAGATTCCCACTGCTCCGGGAATCATCGGGTACGTAAACGTCCCGATTAATACTAGCGATGTGAGAACCTTCAAAAAGGAGATGGGGAAGCTTATGGATGACCCTTTAGGGGTCTCTGAAAGGCTAGATGAGTTTTTGGGAACCAGCATCTATCCATATGAGGATCTCACAGCCATTCTAAGGTCCCTGTTCAACACGGAGGAAAGAGAAATGATCAGGCAGGCAGGAATAAGGGAATGGGAACGGAGAAACCCTCAGAGCACTCCCGGAGATCAGAAATGGCCAAGCCAAGATCCCCGATGGAATGCTCAGACCGAGGAGGGTAGGAGAAGCATGATCGATATGAGGAATATCATCATACAGGGAATCAGAGAGGCCGTGCCCCGGGGACAAAATCTGAGTAAGGTTTTTGGGGAATGTCAGGGGAAAGATGAGACTCCCACAGAATGGTTAGAGAGATTGAGAAAAAGCCTCCAGGTATATTCGGGGACAGACCCTGATTCTCCCATGGGAGAAGTACTGTTGAAAACCCAGTTTGTGGCAAAATCGTGGGAGGATATCAGGAGAAAGCTGGAGAAGATAGAGGGATGGCAGGAGAAAGGACTACAGGAATTACTACGGGAAGCCCAGAAAGTCTATATGAGAAGGGATGAGGAAAAACAGAAAATACAGGCTAGAGTATTGGTAGCGGCTGTAAGGGAAGCCCAGAAGCAGGAACGCCCACAAGCTTCGGAGAAACCCCTAAGGAAAGCACCTCCGAAGGGGCCTGTACGTCCACAGAAAGGAGTCTCAGGGAATCGAATGGAGGGTTTGGAATGTTTTTATTGCAAGAAAAAAGGACATATGAAGAGGGATTGTCCAAAAAGGATAAGGGATGAAAAGATGTTTCAGGAGGACTAGGGACGTCAGGGGCTTTATCTTTTGGGGTCCATAACATCGGGGGAGCCCTTGATAACATTGAAGATAGGACCCAAAGGAACAAAAATGGATTTTTTAGTAGATTCTGGGGCTGAGAGAAGTACATTTAGACAGTTGCCCCCAGGATGCCATATAAGCAAAGAATTTATGGTGGTTATAGGAGCCAAAGGGGAACCGTTCAAGGTCCCCGTTGTAAAGAATGTGGAGATTGAATCGGATAATAAAGTTTGCTTGGGGGACATGTTGTTAGTGGAAGAGGCTGATTACAACCTGCTGGGTAGGGACCTGATGGTTGCACTGGGTATTAACCTCATCATAAGGAATTCACAGATAATGGTTAGCTTATATAAGCTAACATGTGAAGATGAGGATAAAATTAACCCCAGGGTATGGCATACAGGAAAGGAAGCTGGAAAGTTAGTTATGGAACCCATTTCAATTGAAATTGAGAAGCCTGAAGATCCCATAAGGGTCAGGCAGTACCCAATCCCTTTGGAAGGGAGACGGGGACTAAAACCTATAATAGAAGATTTGATAAAGAAAGGCATTTTGGAACCCTGCATGTCTAGGCATAATACCCCAATTCTGGCTATTAAAAAGGCAGATGGGAATTATAGGTTAGTGCAGGATTTAAGAGCCATAAATGAAAGAACAAGAACCTGGTTCCCTGTAGTGGCTAACCCTTATACCCTTCTGAATAGGATATCCCCAGAGGACACTTGGTATAGTGTCATAGATCTAAAGGATGCATTCTGGACCTGCCCTTTAGCTGAAGGCAGCAGGGACTTCTTTGCATTTCAATGGGAGGATCCAGACACTAATAGAAAACAGCAACTAAGGTGGGCCTCCCTTCCCCAGGGATTTGTGGACTCCCCAAATTTATTTGGACAAGCATTGGAACAATTACTGAGTCAGTTCTCCCCTGGGAAAAGGACAAAGGCCTTACAGTATGTTGATGACTTATTAGTGGCTGGTAAAACGGAGGAAGATGTCAGGGAGTGTACTATTGATTTATTAAACTTTTTGGGGGAAAAGGGATTAAAGGTAGCAAAACAAAAGTTACAGTTCACCGAATCAGGAGTGAAATATCTAGGACATTGGCTGATCAAAGGGAAAAAGAAATTAGATCCTGAAAGGGTAGCTGGGATTATAGAATTGCCTCCCCCTAGAACCAAAAGACAAGTACGTCAGCTATTGGGGCTATTAGGATATTGCAGACAATGGATAGAAGGGTATAGTGAAAAGGCTAAATTTTTGTATGAAAAGCTAACTGCAGAAAAGATAAAATGGACTGAACAGGATGACGAAGAATTGGAACAACTAAAGGGTGCTTTAGTAACTGCCCCAGTATTAAGTCTCCCTGATATAAACAAGAAGTTCCAATTATTTGTAAATGTAGGGAACCACACAGCACATGGGGTGTTGACACAAGAATGGGCTGGGGATAGGAAGCCTGTAGGTTACCTTTCCAAGCTATTGGACCCTGTAAGCAGGGGGTGGCCCACATGCTTGCAGGCAATAGTAGCTGTGGCCTTATTAGTAGAAGAAGCCAAAAAGATTACTTTTGGGGCCCCCATTATGGTTTATACCCCACATAATGTAAGAACTGTTTTGCAACAAAAAGCTGAGAAATGGCTCACGGATGCAAGGCTTTTGAAATATGAGGCTATCCTTCTTCAGGCTCCAGAATTAGAACTGAAAACAACACAAGCAAGTAACCCTGCTGGGTTCCTGTTTGGGGAAGCATCATCTGAGCCCATACATAATTGTACGGACCTAATAGAATTACAGACCAAGATTAGAGAGGATCTGGAGGACGAAGAACTCGAAGAAGGGGAAAAATGGTTTGTAGATGGATCAGCCAGAGTCATAGAAGGGAAAAGAAAATCAGGATATGCTATTATAGATGGGAAAACTGGGAGGGTAGTTAAATCAGGCCCCCTGGGTACTTCTTGGTCGGCCCAGGCATGTGAATTGTATGCGGTATTGCAAGCTCTTAAAGAACTTAAGGGAAAAATAGGGACTATTTTTACTGACTCTAAATATGCTTTTGGGGTAGTACATACTTTTGGAAAAATTTGGGAAGAAAGGGGACTGATAAACACCAGAGGGAAAGATTTAATACATGAGGATTTGATAAGACAGATCCTCAAGGCAGTAAGGGAACCCAAGGCTATTGCAGTAGTATATGTAAAGAGTCATCAAGTGGGATTACAATTCAGAATACGTGGTAATAACCTGGCTGATCAGGAAGCCAGAAAGGCAGCTCTCCTCACTCTAGACATTCCAGAGAGCAGCATAGAAAACCCCAGGGAATTTTCCCCTCATCCTACAGAAAAAGAAATTGAAGAATTCAAGAAAATAAGGGGTATTTTGGTAAATGGGAAATGGAAATTGGCGGATGGTCGAGAATTGATTCCTAAGGCCTATGCCAGGACCATATTAAAGAGATTACATGCACAAACTCATTGGGGAACTCAAGCCTTGGCAGAACAATTTCTAAAATTCTTTGGATGCAAAGGTATTTTTGAATTGGCAAAACAGGAAGTTCAAGGCTGCTTAGTGTGCCAAAAAATTAATAAGTCAAAGGTTAAGCAAAATGCATTGGGGGGACGCCCCTTAGCATATTGTCCTTTTGGAAGAATACAGGTGGACTTCACCGAGTTACCAAAAATAGGGAGATATAGATACTTGTTAGTAATAGTGGATCAATTAACACATTGGGTAGAGGCATTCCCTAGCCCCAGGGCAACAGCCCAAACAGTAGCGCGCAGGTTACTGGAGGAAATAATACCCAGATATGGGATCCTCGATTCCATAGATTCAGATCAGGGAACCCACTTTACATCTAAGGTCATAAGAAACTTGGCAGAAGCCCTGGGGATTAGATGGGAATATCACACACCTTGGCATCCCCAGAGTTCAGGTCAGGTAGAAAGAATGAATCAAACTTTGAAAGCACAGCTATCAAAACTTATGTTGGAGACTAAAATGTCATGGATTAAATGCCTCCCACTAGCTCTCCTAAATATTAGGATGCAGCCCCATACAGGATCAGGATTATCTCCCTTCGAGATGCTATATGGAATGCCCTATGAGCATGGAATGCCAGTCGGACACCCCCGGGTGGAGGATTGTCAGATCCAGTCTTATATTGTTTTAATTAACAAAAATTTACAGGAGCTACAGAAGCGTGGATTAATAGCACAGAGCACCCCTCTAGGATTTGCTATACACCAAATCCAGCCGGGTGATCGGGTGCTGATCCGAACGTGGAAAGAAGCCCCGCTGTCATCGCATTGGGAGGGACCTTTCCTCGTCCTCCTCACTACAGACACTGCAGTGAGAACAGCTGAGAAAGGCTGGACCCATTCCTCCCGAGTGAAAAAGGTGAAACAACACAGCAGCTCTCCGCAGTGGAGAATCGCCTCAGCGCCTGGAGATTTGAAGCTAAGGATCCATCGAGATACTCAATGACCAGCGCTTATCGGATAAGTTGCAATCAGGCAGGATGCCCCTGCTATCCGTTTGTTCATTATAAGTGCGGGTATTGTGAACAGATTTGGGTGACTCATTGTGTCCAAGGAGCTAGGCCTTGGAGTTTATGTGTGCCTTGTTACGAGGAGGAAGCCAGGCTTACCAACCTATTCCTATACATTGCCACCGAGGCGGGATTGTTTGAATTGGATTCTCCAGAGTGGTTCCATTATTTTACTAACGGGATCAGGGGAGGATTAAATAAAAGGGCGGATCCACTCATAATTGAGTGCAGGAGAACGTTGAAAGTACCCTGTGGAGCGGATCAAATAAAAGTAAATAGGTGGGAACAGTACAAGAGGCGATACGCTCAGAGGAGCACCGGAAGGGACCCGGAGGAATTTCCCTGCTGCCAGGAAGATGGTTTACCCCGCCGCTGGTGGCAACCCAACGGGCGAAGGGTTGAGCAGAGGGATAGACCCATGGGTAACCCTGGTGATCCTGAGTCTAGCCATGTACCCCACGAATGGCCTCCACAGCCCCCAAGAGAGAATGGGGAAGGGAACTAATCCCTCCGAGGTTCCTTCGAACTTCACCAGGAACGGAGTTTTAGAATCCAGGGTACGAGTAGACTGGCTTACACCAAAAAGGGGGGAGAATCACAAATGGAATGAGGGGTTCAAATTGAACAGATCCAATCACCCGCTGGCAGTATTTAGGAAGAAAAGGGAGGTAAGCAGTCTTCCTCTGATCCCCACCTGCAAAGAATGTAACAGAACTGTCTGGATTGGAGGAAAAAGAGAAAGTACCTTTGTAGGATATTTACAAGTTAACCCATTATGTTATGACAAGAAAAAACTGAAAATGTGTACCCTGAATGGGAAGACATATTGGGTGGGACAAAATGAGAAATTGCAAACAGCTGCTTTAACCAGTGGACCTATACTACTAGATATGTTAAGTGAAAATGATGAAAGGGTTTGTTTAAGAATGGACAAGGTTTTCTGTTTTTCTAAGGATGAAGAGGGGTTAGACCCAGAGAACAAAATACAGAAGGTAGCCTTAGAACTCAAACAACAAGAATTAGCAGCCAAGAAAAAGAGAATGGAGCAGGAAAGAATGAGGACACTGAGCAGTATGAACAATTAGAAAAACAATCTAATGATTGGAGTCTGGCTACCTCCAGCAGGAACCTTTTCCTGGATTTGGTGCAAGAAATTGCTACCGAATTAGGGCCAACTAACTGTTGGATCTGTGGAGGATTGAGATCTGCAGAAAGATGGCCATGGAAAGGTGAGAGTTTAACCCCTGAACAATTGCTAAAATGGGATAACAAAGTCTTAAACACTTTAACCCGACCAGGAGGGTGGACACTAGACGATCGTGTAATAGGGACAATTTGTATAAGCCGGGAAGGCAACGCTTACAATGATGTGGTGGGGTACACTCCTTGTCTATCCACTCTGACAGTAAATTCCAACAATAAATCCAAAATTTGGCAACCAGAACCCCCTAATGGGTATTGGGGAAAGAAAAGAGAAGAGAAATGTAATTGGGTAAAGGAAATTGAACTCTGTTGGCATGAGATAGCTAACGCTAACCCTTACTACTCTCTAACCGAATTGGCAGAATTTTGGGAAAGGCCTGAAAATACAAATATGGAATGGAAGGCTCCCAGCGGAATTTATTGGATTTGTGGGAAAAGAGCATATAGTGAGTTACCCCGGAAATGGAAAGGGTCTTGTACCCTAGGAATGATTAGACCCTCTTTCTTTACACTCCCCCGAACTGGCAGTGATTTACTAGGGGCTCCTTTATATGAGACCCTCAGCAGGAGGAAGCGAGAAGTAAAGAAAGAATTTCCACAGGTGGGAGGAAATCAAAAATGGGGAGAGGAAGAATGGCCCGCAGAACGCATTATAGAATATTATGGTCCCGCCACATGGGCACAAGACGGGAGCTGGGGATATAGAACCCCAGTATACTTGTTAAACCGACTAATTAGGTTGCAAGCCGTAGTAGAAATAGTGTCCAATCATACCTCAGATGCCTTGGAATTATTGGCCAGACAGCACTCACAGATGAGAGCTTTCGTATACCAAAATAGAATAGCTTTAGACTATTTATTAGCAGAAGAAGGGGGTGTTTGTGGGAAATTCAATGACTCGGAGTGCTGTATTGAAATAAATGATTATGGGGAAACTATCAGAGATTTGGCTGCAGAAATAAAAAAGGAGGCACATGTCCCAGTGCAAACATGGAATTCAATACTCAAGGCATCATGGTGGGATCAGATTTTTGGAGCAGGAGATTGGTGGAAAAAGGTGGGATTCTTTATCCTGTGCTCTGTGGCTGGATTAGTATTTTTGCCCTGCCTAATACCTTGCCTAATAAGACTAATTCACACCGTGGTCCAGGGGATGCAAGTAGCAGCCCTTCCTATGGATCCTGAATTAGCCTCAGGGGGGTTAGCCAAGAATAAAGCCACCTCGAAAATTATGAACCTAACTGAAGAAAAGAGTACTGCTGCCCAGGTTTTAGAAAGGTTTGAAGCCCAAATGCAGGAGGAGAATACGGAAAGGACATTGGAGTAAAACAGCAAAGGAAATGTTAACAGAATAATGGTTAAGAGGCTTTTTTATCTTGGCAGAGAAAAAAGACTATAACCGAAACACGAATTAAATTGGTGAATTTGGAAGAGGGGGGATTGTAATATATGTGCTAAAGTTAATTCGTGTTATCAAATTATAAAGTGTAAATGTTCACTGTATAATTATGAGTGTTAAAGATTTGCCCAAACT
>JANEHK010001015.1:0-15609 GCA_025960845.1 Tachycineta bicolor | reverse complement strand
AAGGGCCTTCAGCCACTCCTCAGCCCGGGACAGCTCCAGCATCACCTTTGCAGGGCCCAGCAGGGCTCTCCTGAGCTGCCCTTGCCCCTGCAGACAGAGCCTGCCCCAGGCAGGGCCCTGCAGACAGGCAGGTTTCTGTAGGGCCGGGCCCAGGGCACAGAGGGTGGGATGGGCTCTGTGAGCGCTGGCAGGGACAAGGCTCCTCTCAGCAGGGAAATGTCCAGGCACAGGGAGATGCTCAGGGAAGGAGAGGGGGCTGAACAGAGCAGTGCTGGGGGCAGGAGGGCACTGTTAGTGTGTGGGAGGTGCCATGCACAGCTGGCTAAGGAACACTGTCCTGAGTGCCCGGCTGTCTGTGCCCTGCCCTCCCAGGCACAGCACCACAGCATCTCCTCTTCTTTCTGCCCTTTCCTGATCTTGTCACTGTCACCTGGTGCTCTCAGGGAGGCTCTGGCATTTGCAGCAGCTGAGTCAGGCACTGCCCTTGGGATTGCAGCCAGGCAGCTGTGTCCATGGCAATGGGGTGTCCAAGCTTGCCTGTGACCTGTGGGGCTATGGACAAAGCATCCATGGGAAAGTGGAATGAGCTGAGCCCCCTCCCTGAGATCCCATCATGGGCACACCCGGGGATCTCCTTGCTGTGTCCTTCCAAGCTCTGAGCTGCCCTCCTGGCTGCAAATCTGTGCCAGAGCCTCTGGGAGTTCCCTGAATGTCCCCCGGGGAAGTGCAGCGATTCCAGAGCTGAGGAAATGCAGTTGGGTTTGGCAAGGGAGCCGTGAGTGTCCTTGGCAGAAGGGGGTGCTGAGCCCTTGCCCAAAGACCTTTAGAGAGATGAGACATTCAGGGATCCCTCTGCTCTGGGCAGGGTCTGGTTTATCCCAGGGTGACACAGGAGTGTGATTATGCTCTGATTGCAGTCAAAGGTGCAAACCCAGGGCAGTTGGGAACAAGCCCATCCAGCCCCTCCCTTTCCCTAAGCCACAGGGAATCCTTTGCCTCTCATCTCTCATGAAAAACTGTGAGTGCAGGAGAAATTCTGGGGATTTCTGACCTCACAGAACCAGGAATTATGTGTGTGCAGGAAAAAAATGGCTAAAATTCCTTCCTGCTCTCCATATCTTTTAGAAGTGGGAGTGCAGATGGGAACAAGCCTTTCTGCATTAGGAGTGATTCCACTGGCAAATCCTGAATATCCAGCCTTGTCCCTCTGCCACATGGCCACAAACCCAGGGCAGAGGGGCAGGGATGGCTCCTGGAGATCCCCCACACACAGGCCTGGCTGCTCCTGGCACACTGAGACAGCACAACTGGAGCTCAGGCAGGGACCTGGGTGAAAATTTTCCCAGAGCAGGAACAAGAGTGGGAGAGTCACAGCAGGACAGTCTACAGGGAATGGCCCAGGTTTGGCTCAAAGCAGCCTCTGCTGACCTATCACTGTCCTTTATCCATGAACAGGTCCCCATGGCCAGCCACAGCAAACGTCCAACAGCAGCAGCTCCATCAGCCACTTCCTCCTGCTGGCACTGGCAGACACGCGGCAGCTGCAGCTCCTGCACTTCTGCCTCTTCCTGGGCATCTCCCTGGCTGCCCTCCTGGCCAACGGCCTCATCATCAGCGCCGCAGCCTGCGGCCACCTCCTGCACACGCCCATGTTCTTCTTCCTGCTCAACCTGGCCCTCACCGACCTGGGCTCCATCCTCACCACTGTCCCCAAAGCCATGCACAATTCCCTCTGGGACACCAGGACCATCTCCTACACAGGATGTGCTGCACAGCTCTTTTCCTATATGTTCTTTATTGGATCAGAGTATTTCCTCCTGACCATCCTGTGCTACGACCACTACGTGTCCATCTGCAAACCCCTGCACTACGGGGCCCTCCTGGGCAGCAGAGCTTGTGCCCACACGGCAGCAGCTGCCTGGGCCAGTGCCTTTCTCAATGCTCTCATGCACACGGCCAATACATTTTCCCTGCCCCTGTGCCATGGCAATGCCCTGGGCCAGTTCTTCTGTGAAGTCCCACAGATCCTCAAACTCTCCTGCTCCAAATCATACCTCAGGGAACTGGGGCTTGTTGCTGTTAGTGGCTGTTTAGGACTTGGGTGTTTTGTGTTCATAGTTTTCTCCTATGTGCAGATCTTCAGGGCTGTGCTGAGGATCCCCTCCGAGCAGGGACGGCACAAAGCCTTTTCCACCTGCCTCCCTCACCTGGCTGTGGTCTCCCTGTTCCTCAGCGCTGTCATGTTTGCTCATCTTAAGCCCCCTTCCACCTCCTCCCCATTCCTGGATCTGGCCCTGTCAGTTCTATACTCAGTGGTGCCTCCCATCCTGAACCCCCTCATCTACAGCCTGAGGAACCAGGAGCTCAAGGCTGCAGCATGGAGGCTGATGACTGGATGGTTTCAGGAACATTAAACTGCTGGCCAACTTCTGCAAACCACTTGCGAGAAAAGTAATTATTGATATTCCTTGTTGGTTTCAATTTGGAGATTATTTTTCTTTGTTTTCCCTTTTTCATACTGTCCAGAAAGAAATCTCATTGTTTTTGCCATTTCTCATTTTGTTTCTCTCCACCTTCCCTGTGGCCACAGACTGTGTCAATGAGGGGCTGCACTCCTGGTGGTTTTAAACAAACTCAAGGATCTCCCAGCCAAGTTTTCTGCAGAGATCCCCCTTTTGTTCCCTTCTCTGCAGCTGCAGCAGCAATGTCTGTGTGCAGAGCTGGGGCAGATCAGTGCTGGCACAGCAGCTGTGCCCAGGAGCTGCAGCACTTGGTGTTGCCAGTGCTGCTCCCGTGCCCCTGCCCCGCTGCCCTCCTGGCCCTGGTGTTGCTGTAGGGCCTGAGTGCTCTCGGGGCCGGGCACAGTGCTGGGGGTGGCAGTGCCGGGGCTGCAGCAGGGACAGGCCATGGGCACTGCTGGGGCAGCGCTGACGCCTCAGGGCAGGGCCTGGGGGCTCCAGGCTCCTTGCCCAGGCTCTCTCCAGAACACGCCCAGGCCAATGCTCAGCAGAGAAAAGCCCCGTGAGCAGCCCCAGGGTGGCCGTGGGCAGGCTGGGGGCAAACAGCATGGCTGGGGCTCTGCAAGGTCCATGGGGGAGATGGGAAGGAGCAGCAGAGCAGGGGCTGATCCATCCCCACTGCGCTGGACACCCCAGGGCAGCATCCCAGAGCGTCCTCATGCACCTGCCAACAACATGCCCCCTCTGCAGCCCTGGCCTCTCCCCCAGCTCACACAGGTGCCGCATCCTTGCAGGCACAGACACGGCAGCACTGGCTCAGGAGCCCCTGTTTGCACTGCCCAGAGCAGGCGTCAGCACCCCCATGGTGTTGGTGTGGGGAGATGAACCTGAGTGAGCACAAATGCCATCAGCCCCTGGGGCCAGGAAGGGCTGGAGACCAGCAGGGAAACCACTCAGATTTGTGGTGGTCTCTGAAGTCATCCAGAAAGTTTGTTCCCATGAGCTGTGAGTTTCCTGTGCCACTACAGACGTTGTTGTTCAGAGCCAGGGCTGCCTGGCAGCCAGCTCCAAACTGCCCTCAGCATTTCCTTTGCTTCACCTTGGCTTTCTTTGTTCTTCCTGCTACAAATTCCTTCCTATTGCCCACCCCTGTTCCATCCCCTGCTAACAGCCCATCCCTGGTTGTCCTTTCCTCTCTGGCCCCACTCCCCATTTCAGTTCCTGAGTTCCCAGCACCATGGGAATGTCCCTTGGAGAGCAGCGCTTCCCTCCAAGTGCTTCAGGAATTGTCTGCAGGCCCCCACAATGCCTCGTGCTGCTCCCTTGCCAGAGGCACCACAGGCCATGGGGCTACATCTGGGCTGCTGTGTCTGGCTGTGGGGCTCCCTGTTCTAGGCAAGGAGGAGGAGCTGCAGAGGCTCTGCAGGACTGACAGGATGGGCTTTGGGGCTGTGAGGAGAAGCTGAGGCACCTGGGCTGCTGGACCTTCTGGAGAGGAGGCCCAAGGCTCATCCTGCAACTGCTGCAAGGGTGGTTTCAGAGAATGACAGAATCAGCAAGGTTGGAAAGACCTTGAACATCATCAAGTCCAACCTTTGCCCTGACACTACCTTGTCTCCCCTGAGCCTCCTCTTCTCCAGGATAAACAACCCCAGCTCCCTCAGCCCCTCCTCACAGGACTTGGGTTCCAGACCCCTCACCAGCCTTGTTGCCCTTCCCTGAACACGCTCCAGCCCCTCCATGTCCTTCCATAGTTGGGGGGCCCAGAACCGGACACAGCATTCAAGGTGCTGCCCATCCAGTGCCAAGCACAGGGGAAGAATCACTGCCCTGCTCCTGCTGGCCACACTGCTCCTGATCCATAGGAGTGCCACGGGCTGGATGAGAGAAATGGCGGGGACGGGGTGAGGACAAAGTTTGACTGATCATCAGCCATGAAGGGTCTTGGTTCTCATATCACTAGACTGCATTTAATGTGCTGAGGATCAATATCAATCGGACATTGCTGATATCAATCTATAAAGATGTACTAAATGAAAATGATTCATGGTAATTGTAATTGCATCCATATTTTAGAAATAGATATAGTTTAGAAAACATTTGTTGTAAGGTAGTAAAGGACAAAGTAGACGTGATTAGTGTTACAAAGCAGATGGGCCCCTTGGCAGATGCTACATGAGAAAAAAGATACAGGATGCAGTTTGAGATAAGCAGGAGTTTCAAAGCTGGATTGGCCAAAGCTGGGACTACTCCAAGGTAGGGAGATGGGCCCTTGGCAGATGTGATGGGATACAGGATGTTTTAAGATAGAACTGGCCTTGAGATGGACAAAGTTGGGACTATTCAAAGGCAGGGAGTTTGGGTGGTGGTTTGATCCATGAAATAATGACTTTTTGGAACATAATGCTTTGTTATATAGAACACAAAACCTAGAGTGCACGTGCAACCAGTAAGGTTATTCATAGGATGCGAGCAACATGATGAGCCTTCATCTGAAGAAGACCACCAAAAAGCCAAGAAGATGCCCTAACAGCAAGTGGAGCATGCACTATGTAGTATAGTGACATAGATTTTACAAACTGAAAATAGGAAGAGATTTACAAGAAATATTAATGAATTTGTATTAGCAAACAGTATATGAGTTTAAGTTGGATTACTTGACACACCCCCCCCACCCCCCCCCCCCCCCCCCCCGTACCCGGGTCGTTTTGCTTATGATTTATCCAAACATTACTTATCTTTAAATAATCACTGCCAATTTTTTTGTATATGCTTGATTATAAAATGCTACTTAAATAAAATTGCATTGCTCCCAAATTTAATTTTGTTGCTTATTAAAAGAGACATATAGAGCTTCATTGATAACAATTTGGTGCTGAAACCCAGGAACTGCAGTCTGGGGAAGGACGGCTAGTCTCGGGAAGGAGCTCCCCACCAGCTCTTTTAAGGTGGTCCCGAGGTTAGACCAGGCTCCCTTGGAGAAGGAGTTCCAATTACGATAATGCACAAGCAAAGGAAGCCAGCAATAGGAGGCACGCACGAAAGCTCCTGTTGGACTGCCAGCTAATAGTAAAGGTGCCTATAAAACGTCTTGTGCACAAGAACCGTGTGGGAAAACGGACTGCGTAAGTACCACAGGGTTGAGCAGGCGGGCGGCTGTATGTTTGTGGGTGAGTAGAATATCTAAAATGGGGGCTGGTAGCCCAGACCCGTGAAGCAAGTGCGAACCTCCCAGTCCCACGTTTTCATCTCTCTGTGAGGAGACCAGCTGGGAAAGAAGGAAAGCGAAAAGAGAGAATGAGTGAGGATCCCTGGGAGGGACTGGCAGGAAGGGTCCCAGCCCGAGAACCCAGGGGAAGGTCCTCGAGGAGAAGGGAGTGATCTGATCACTGGGTGAGGTGAATAAGGAGGGGAGCAATTGAGTCAAGTTCCATTATCTTTGAGAAGTAAATAGTTGGTAACTTTTGTATGAGACTAAGAGGGATTGCAAGGGGAAGTGACTAGAAAGATATAGTCAGGGAAGACAGATTGGGAGAAAGATTGGAATTAGGCATGAGACAAACAGTCGGCAAAAGGCAAGATAGTGTAACAGAATAATAAGTGAGAGGATTGAACCATGAAGTGAGTGAGGGAGACCAAGCTTTTCCTGGAACCAAAGACTTCTTGATTTGTTGCCACCAAAATGAGTCCGAGAAAGAGTAACCCAGGAGCTGCGAATTATGAAGGAAATTCACAAGAGCCTGGTATACCTGGGAACTGTGAGGGGGGTTCTCAGAAGGGGAGCATCCCTCAGGACAGTCCACTGGGGATGATGTTACAATTTTGAGATGCATGGGAATCCCGAAGAAGGAAAAGTAAGCAGAAAATGATTAATTATTGCATGTTTGAATGGAAAAAAGGAAATGATCAGGAAAGATAATTTATATTGGCCGAAGTCGGAATAGTTTGAAGATTGGATTTGCCAGGCTTTGAATCTGTACATGAATTCAAAAGAACCTTTTAATCAGGTAGAAAGCGCATATGCTGCTCTGTGGCTTCCCAGGGAAAAGGGTGAATTTTTCGCTTGAAGGCAGGGAAGCGAGGGTTTTCTGTTCTATCCTTTACAAACTAGAGGGCAAGCAGCCAAACAAGACAGACACGAGCCCTAGCATCTGTTAGATCACCTCCCACCCCTATATAGGCAACCTAATCAGCCCATTCAATGCCAAGCCGCCGAGGGTCCTCCTGTAAATGCAAACGCACCCCCTATTCAGGAGGGGCCAGTAGCACATAGAACTAGAGGGGAGGGGATGAGGAGAAGTGATGATGGGGATGGGGAAGCAAAAATGGAAGATGGACTATACCTGCTTGGAAAAGTTCCAATGGCAAACCCGGAACAGAGACCTATTGGTGATGTGAGTGTTCCCCCGAACACAGGGGATGTTAGGGAGTTTAAGGAGGAGATGGGCAGGCGGCTAGAGGATCCTCTTGGAGTGGCAGAGAGATTAGATCAGTTCTTGGGGCCAAATATATACACCTGGGTGGAGCTGCAGTCTATCTTAGGAATCTTGTTTACCATGTAAGAAAGAGAAACGATTAGACATTCAAGAATGAGGGTTTGGGATAGAGAATGTCAGGGGCCAGACCAGGGGGATCAGAAATGGCCTATGCAAGATCCAAGTTGGAATAATCAGAATGAAAGACACAGGCAGAATAGGAGTGATCTCCGGTGGATGATTATCCAAGGAATCTGGGAAGCAGTGCCCAAGGGGCAGAATATAAGGAAAGCTCTAAGTGAGCACCAAGGGAAGGATGAAGCCCTGGCAGACTGGTCAGAAAGACTAAGAAAAGCCTTGCATTTATATTCAGGTGTAGACCCTGATACTGCAGCAGGACAGGTCCTTTTGAAAACACAATTTGTAGCTAAGTCCTGGGGGCACATCAGGAAGAAGCTGGAAAAAGTAGAAAAGTGGCAAGATAGGGGGCTTCAGGAATTGTTAAGAGAAGCACAGAAAGCGTATGTGAGAAGAGATGAGGAGAGGCAAAAGACAAAACCACAGATTTTAATGGCAGCAGTCAAGGAAACACAGACAACCATGAATACAGAGAAGCGCTCAGGAAAGAACAAACAACAGAAGAAGGCAGGTCCCACCTCTGGGGATACGAGATCCATGTGTTTTTCCTGTCACCAGAAAGGACACTTACATACTTTTTGTCCTACCTCCAGGGGTACAGGACCCACTTGTTTTTATTGCCACAAAAAGAGACATCTACAAAAATTCTGTAGAAAGAGGCAGCAAGATGAGAAAATATTTCAAGTATACAAGGGGCGTCAGGAGCTCTATTTAATGAGGACTGAACACCTAGAAGAGCCCTTGATAAAACTGAAAATAGGTCCTCAAAAGGAAGAAATCACATTTTTGGTGGCACAGACGCTACTAGGTCGACAGTAAGAAAACTACCACAAGGATGTGAAGGAAGTCATGAATGTGTCCCTGTAATTTGGGTTAAAGGAGAAGTTTTTTCTGGCTCCTCTAAATAAAAATGTGCAGAATGAATCAGATAAAAATTTTGGACTGAATGATTTGATATTAATGCCAGAGGCTGATAATAATTTATTAGGAAGAGACTTAATAATAGCCTTGGGGATTAAAATACCACCCTGTGAAGGAAAATTTAAAATCTATTCTTTAACTGAAGAAGAAAATTTCGAGATTAGCGACACTGTGTGGTATACTGGTGAAGTAGGAAAATTAAACATTCAGCCCATTAGCATTGAAATACTGAACCCAGAAATCCCCATTCGAGTAAAACAATATCCGATATCACTGGAAGGTCGGAAGGGATTGAAACTGGGAGTTGAGAATTCAGTACATGAGGGGGTGTTGGAGTCCTGTGTGTCACCACATAATACCCCCATCCTGCCGGTAAAGAAGCCTGATGGTAGCTACCGACTAGTGCAGGATCTCAGAGCAGTAAATCAAAGAACCATTACCCGCTTTCCAGGAGTAGCTAAGCCAGATCCCTCCCAATTACATTTGGCACAGTGTCATGGATTTAAAGGATGCCTTTTGAACTTGCCCTCTGGATGAGGGCAGAAGGGATTGCCTTTGAGTAGGAGGACCCAGATACAGGTAGGAGAGAGCAATTAAGGTGAACAGTGCTACCGCAAGGTTTTACAGAGGCACCGAATCTTTTTGGGAGGGCATTAGAAAATCTTTGGAATTCCTTTGAGTTACCCAAAGGAATTAAGCTGCTACAGTATGTAGATGATTTGTTAGTAGCAAGAGAATCTGAAGAGGAAACTAGAAAGGGTACTATTAATCTTCTAAATTTTCTGGGAGAAAACGGGCTGAAGATATCAAAGTCAAAATTGCAGTTTGTAGAGTTAGAAGTGTGGTGTTTAGGTCATTAGATTAGTAAGCAAAAGAAAAAGCTAGACCCTGAAAGGGTTCCAGGAATATTGAAGATGGAACCCCCAAAGTCTAAAAGAGAAATAAAGCAGTTTTTGAGTCTTTTGGGTTATTGTAGGCAAGAGATAGAAGGGTTTAGCGGAAAAGTAAAATTTCTATATGAGAAATTACCTACCAATTGCTTGAAATGGACTGAACGGTATCAGGAAAATTTTGAACAAGTTAAAGAAGCCCTACTGCAAGCTTCTGTACTGAGTCCTCCCAATTTAGACAACTCTTTTCAATTATTTGTTAATACAGTTGATCAAACACCTTATGAAGTATTGACTCAAGGTTGGGCAGGAAGCCGAAAGCGAGTAGTCTATTATTCCAAATTATTGGATCCAGTTAGTAGGAGTTGGTCAACATGCGTGCAAGCACTGGTAGGCACTGCTGTGTTAGTAGAAGAAGCCCGAAAAGTAACTTTTGGGGCACCACTGGAAGTGTACACACCCCACAATATTAGAGGAATCCTTGCTAAAAAGGCTGAAAAATGGTTAACATAGCACAATATTAAAATATGAGGCTATCTTGATAGTCGCCTCTGAATTAGAGCTGATAGTGACAAATACACAAAGCCCCACTGAGTTCCTTGATGGAGACCCCAGGGGAAGAATTATCACATGATTGCATGGAGGACATAGAGTTACAAACAAAAATATGCCCAGATTAAAGAGAACAAGAATTAAAAACAGGAGAAAAGTTATTTAGAGATGGAACATCCCGAGTGGTAGACAGAAGAAGGAAATCTGGATATGTCATAATTTGTGGAGAAAAACTGGAAGTAAAAGAATCTGGTCCCCTTAGCCCGTCCTGGTCAGCACAAGCCTGTGAACTCTATGCATTATTCTGTGCATTGCTATTATTAAAGGATCGAGAAGGGACCATATACACCGACTCAAAATATGCCTTTGGGGTAGTGCATACATTTAGGACAATTTGGAAAGAAAGGGGACTTATAAACACTCAAAGAAAAGGATTAGTGCACCAAGGATTGATAATTCAAATTCTTAAAGCTTTGAGGAGTCCAAAAAAAAAAAAAAAAAAATAGCAGTGGTTCGTGTGAAAGGCCACCAAAGGGGGAGAGGCATTAAAACAAGAAGAAACAATTTGGCTGATGATGAAGCTAAGAAAGCTGCCCTGAGGGAAAACAGCAATGTAATTATGACTTTTCAGGAAGCAGGAACACAAAATCAAACACCATACTTTTCTTTAGCAGAAGTAGATACCACAAAAAAACCTAGGAGCAAGTGTAAAAGAGGGACAATGGATTATCCCTGACAAAACCACAGTTCGAATGGCAGAAAAAGGATAGACTCAGGCTTCAAGGGTAAAAGGACCTATACTCAATAAAGACTGGGAAATTATTTTGACACCAGGAGACCTGAAAGTAAAATTAAAAAAGACTTAAATTTGATTAAACCTTTTTATTGAGGTCCAAAATACAGTTTAAAATAAAAATGTAATTAATCCCTGATATGTCTGAAGAGAGTATTTGGTGCCCAGAGGCTATAGCTCATATGGAAAATCGTTTTCGGCTGTGGATTTCACATCATGCTGCAATACATTTGGTGTGCCACCACATATTGAAAGAATAACCCATATTCAAGATATCCTTAGTACAGAAAGGTCAGAAGCTGCCATCCCACTGAGAGAAGTTTCCATGTTTCAGCAAGGTTGCTGCAAACACGGTCATCAGTGTGAGCGGTGTAAAGCCGTGACCATGAAGTGGCTGAGACAAAGACATTGGCACAGAACAACTGTACCTTGGGACCAAAGAGATGTAGCTTTTATGATTAATTGTATACGATGTTTTAGTAGAGTAGAGCGAGACTTTAGAATGCACAAACGGGTTTTAGAACAGATCAGCATTGATACTTATATAATAGAAGTACAAAGAGCATTTATTTATTTAGCATATCACGCAGAACGATTAGTGGCTTTGAGAACACTGCAAGGACAACAAAGGATAATATAGTAAAAGTAAGACGTGGATACAGTAGGATTCCCAGAAACAACAGAAAAAGATAAATTGCCTTGCTTAACCTGTTCAGGTTATAAAACTCCTTTGATAGTTAATGATTAAATGTTTGTGTTTTGTAGTTGCAACTAACTTTAATTTATTAGGAAAATTAGGCATTCGGGATTGGTTGTTGACGGCAACTCCATTGAGTTTGGAGGCAGAACAATGCTGGTGGGAAGGGATTAGACACTTCCTTGATCAATGGGAACAGCCTGAACAGATTGAAAATGTTTTTAGAGGCCCTCAGCAACTAACACTAACAGATTTCATTGAGGAACTACAATTCCAGAACATGAAACTGGAAACACCTGTTACTAAAGGAGTCCAAGAACAGGCAACACACTGGGAATGTACTAAGCATGGCTTAGAGTGTCACCCATGGTTTTGTGTTATTTGTACGCTTTGCCTTAATTTGTGGTGGAGAATAACAAGAGCAGAAGAAAGAGAGAGACAATTGATATGTTTCACTTGCTTAGATGGCGTGCAAAAACAGTTAACTTTAAAAGGCATTTTCAGTGATTTTTTTTGGAACACCTTTGAGATATGAAGATGGAACCTTTTATGCAATGGTCCAAATAATAGAAAATTTAGACCAATGAGTTTTTACTATATTGGCTTTTGAGCAGGTGAGAGAGGAAATGATTCATGGTATTATTGAGCACTGTATCATAATTAACAGTTCCTGTGGAGAAGGAATTTGTGTGCCACGCTATAGACACATTTCTTACGTGAATTGACATTGTGAATGTGCTTATCGGTGGCTATGAAGACTTAATAATAATACCCAACATCGGAGCAAAATCTACCAACAATCAAGTTGTTAACTGAAGTAGTGAAAATCAAATCTTCTTGTGGTTGGCACATCTCCAGAGCTTTGCTGGTTTAGACTAAAAGAAGAAGTAGCTGACTAACCCAGAGAGAAAGAGAGAGAGAGAGGGCAGTGCTGTGAGAACTGTGAGTAATCTGAGCCATCCTTGAAACAAACATGAGGCCAAGGGTACCAGTGAGACCAAAGGCACCAGTGACTAGATCCCAGCATATAAACTTTCCTCCCAAGAATCCTGACATCTTGGCCCTTGGCTGCAACCCAAAGGGCCTTGAGGATAGTAGAAAGTCAAAACTCCTGAGGATTATTTTCACTGTGTTTGTCGTGATGCCCTTGGCAACTGGCCAAAAATTATGGAGCCACTCTGGACAGAGTCCATGAGAGAAGGGAATGATCAATGCAGGAACAAACAATAATAAAACAAGCAGCACAAGAGTGGGCAATGAGAGAACAATCTATGCAAAAACAAAGTCCCAATAATGTTGATCCCTGTAATAAATGCAAGCACTCCATGTGGGTCAAGGACAAGACGGAATTTGTGTTCACAGCACATCCACATGTTAATGATGCCTGCCATGATCACAGTAATTTTATAGAATTTTTTGTTAAAAATAGAAAAATGGATTGGGTAGGGAAAAATTTAAAATTTAATGGACCAGCTCCTTATCCTTACAGTGATCAAATCTGTCCTCAATATGAAAACTTTTTTTGTTTTGAGAAAGATGAGCACGGGAAAGATACAAGTGTAGGTATAGAAAGTACAGCACTAAGGAAAAAAAGAAGAAAAATTTTAAAAAAAGAAACGAAATATGAAAAAACGGGCATAGGGAAAGAATTAAAGGGACTGGATAAGCTGCATGAACAATTGAAACAGCAGTATAGCAACTGGGATTTGACAACCTCAGCTAAGAACCTTTTTGTAGATTTGATGCAAGAAATTGCTACAGAATTAGGATTATCCAAATGCTGGATCTGTAGGGGACTTAAAATGGCTGAATGATGGCTGTGGAGAGGTGAGAGTCTAGCTCCAGAACAATTTTTCAAATGGAATCATACTCAAATTTCCAAGACATTAAAACCACCTGAAGGATGGATTTTGAGTCATCAAGTAATTGGAACAGTTGGTATGACTCGAGAAGGAAGGAAATATAATGAAGTGGTAGGATACACTCCTTGTATATCTATTTTAGTAGTTAATTCGGATAATAAAACTAAGACCTGGTGACCAAAAACTTTTACTGGGTATTGGGGTATAACAAAAACAAAAAAAATTAATTGTGAGTGGAATAATCAAACTGATTTTTGCTGGCATAAAAGTCCTGGAGCTAACCCCTACCAGTATATAAAAGACCTAAAATCCTACTGGGAACAACACGATAAAACAGAGAGTAAACAGAAAACCCCTGATGGATTATATTGGATTTGTGGGCAATGAGCATAGAGTGAATTAACCTGTAAAGTGGGAGGAAACCTGTACCTTAGGAATTATAGGACCCTCCTTCTTTGTCATACCAAGGTCTAGGAGCAATATGCTGGGAACACCACTTGATGAGACTCTAGAAAGGAATAAAAGATATTTAAACCTCAACTTCCCAAGGCAGGGGGAAACCAGGAATGGGGGGAAGATGAAGGGCCTGCAGAAAGAATGATAGTGTATTATGACCCAGCAACTCAGGCTGAGGGTGGATCTTGGGGATATAGGACCCCAATTTATCTATTGAATCAGTTGGTAAGACTCCAGGCAGTAGTGGAGATTGTATCAAACCATCCTTCTGATGCCCTAAAGTTACTGGCCAAGCAGCATTCACAAATGTGAGCATTTGTATATCAAACCAGAATTGCCCTAGATTATCTGTTGGCTGAAGAAAGGGGAGTTTGAGGAAGATTTAATGAATCTGAGTGCTGTGTGGAGAGAGATGATCATGGGAAAGCCATCACAAAACCTGCTGAAGAAATTAAAAGAGTGCCACATGTACCTGTTCAAAGGTGGAATTCTATTCTAAAAATGGATTGGTGGGATAACCTCTTTGGAGGAGCCTGGTGGAAGAAGGTGGGATTTATGCTGTTATGTTCTGGATTAGGATTGTTATTCTTACCATGCATGATTCCATGTCTTATTAGACTAATCCACCCAGTGATAGAAGGAAGGCAAATTACAGAAATGCCCGTTGATCCAGAATTGGCAGCAAAAGGGAAACCAAATTGTTTGATGATATTAAAAACTAGACCTTCTCACACTCAAAAGGAAGGACCTGAAGAGATGTTGACTGAACATAAAGAGACTACTCTAGCACAAGAGATGTTAACCAAATTTGAGAAGGAATGTGAAAAGCTTGATGCAGCATTGGAGACGTTAGAAAAATTAGAGGCTGAAATGAGAGACCATGAAAACCTGCATTATTGTGAATATAGAAGAAATCAAAATCCAGTTTTAATTAAAAATTCAAAATGAATCAATATGATTAAAAAGAGAAATGGGGTAAATTGTAATAAATGAAAATGATTCATGCTGATTGTCACCATATTAATATTTTAGAAATATATATTTTAGAAAATATTTGTGAGAAGTAATAAAGGGAAAAGTAGATGTGATTGTGTTACAAAGCAGATGGGCCCCTTGGCAGATGCTACATGAGAAAAATGAGATACAGGATGCAGTCTGAGACAAGCAAGAGTTTCAAAGCTGGATTGGCCAAAGCTGAGACTACTCCAAGGTAGGGAGATGGGCCCTTTGCAGTTGCTATGGGATACAGGATGTCTTAACATAGAACTGGCCTTGAGATGGACAAAGTTGGGACTATTCCCATGTAGGGAGTTTGGTGGTGCTTTGATCCATGAAATAATTACTTTTTGGAACATAATGCTTCGTTATGTATAACACAAAACTTTGAGCGCACGTGAAGCCAGTAAGGTTATTCATAGGAAGAGAGGAAGATGATGAGCCTTCACCTGAAGAAGTCCACCAAAAAGCCAAGAAGACCCCCTAACAACAAGTGGAACATGTGCTATGTACTACAGTGACATAGATTTTAAGAATTGAAAATAGGAAATTCACTGGAAATATTAATGAATATGTATTAGCATACATAATATAAGATTAAGTTGGATTACTTTGTTTTGTATGTGAGGTAGGGTGAGAAGCCCCTGCCTCCGTACCCCGGACAGTTTTGCTTATGCTTCATCCAAACAGTACTTATCTTTAATTAATCTGCTGAATTTTTTTGTATATGCTTGATTATAAAATGCTACTTTTAAAAAAAAAAAAAAAAAAAAAAATCATTGCAGCTAAATTCAACGTCTTTGCTGATGAAATTAGACATATAGAGCTTCATTTAAAACCCTACCTTCCTACCTTCATATTTCCTTCATCCTTTCCTTCTCTTTCTCTCTCATTTCTATCTTTCTTGTTTCTTTCTTTCTTTCTTGGGAGCAGGTGCCCTTACCCTTCCCAAATCACCGTCCCTAGACCTCAGCCCTGCACAGCACAGCACCTTAAACTCAGCCTTCCCACAGCAACCTCCCACAAGCCACTTCCAGGCCTCAAAATTCCTAAAAGCACCAGCAGCCTTTAAAAACTGTCTCTTGATTTCCCTCTCTCTACTGCCCTACTCCGAAAGCCCAAACCACCCCATCCCCCCACTGCAATCCCTACCTCTTCCAACTTTCCTACCACCCCCACACTGCAATTACACCTCACATTACACTGATCAGTCCCATCCCATCCCATCCCATCCCATCCCATCCCATCCCATCCCATCCCATCCCATCCCAAACCGTCCCATCCCATCCCATCCCATCCCATCCCATCCCATCCCATCCCATCCCATCCCATCCCATCCCAAACCGTCCCATCCCATCCCATCCCATCCC
>JANEHK010001014.1:0-15628 GCA_025960845.1 Tachycineta bicolor | reverse complement strand
CAACAAAACAAAGCAGGCTTAAGCTTAAAAAATGAATTTTAAAAAGTTTTAATAATACACAGTAAAAGAATGAAAAAAGTTGAGAAAAAGAAAACAATCTAAAACAGAATGACACTTTAAAACACACTTCTCTCCTCTTAAAAACTATTAACTTTCTTATTGAACTACATAGACAGACACAACTTGAGATTTTCAGTCAGTTTCACTATTTAGACATAATTACTCATTACTTTTTGGAGAAGAGTCTCTCTAAGATTTTTTTAAGAAGATGTTTGCCACACGACAAAATAGTCCAGTGCTCCCAATGTCACACATCTGCTGTCACCCAGAGTTTTCACAGAACGTGATGTTCTATCAGCAAAGCCTCTATGTATCTGGGGTACTATTTATGAATACTTCTTCTAATCTAAAATCACCTTTGTCTCAAGGGCTGAGATCTCCTTTTAACCCAGGAGTGGGGGCTTTAAAGTTCCCAAATAAATTTCAATTACATCAGTCCTCAATTTTGATTTGAATTAGCATTCTATCCAACATCACTAAGATGCTGCAAAGAACAGTCCATTTCTCCATGGTTTACCCTAGAGAAGTCCGGTTAAAAATGTCCACTTCATCAATCCTATTCCAATATTATTAGTTCTTTCAATTCTCATCTAACTGACTTCATTCAGTGTCTGTTCCATGTACCCTCTGATTTCTTTCTTCTTTCTCTCAAGGAGGAGTTGTGCTTTAAAAGCTCCATGTTGCTAGGAAAGGGTTAAATCTGCCCGAGGTTGCATGGGCCATGTGCAAGCGCCAGGCTGCATGAGCTGTAGAAAATGCAAAGCTGTGCTGATGGAGGAAGCTGGCAGATGTCCTTTTTTCCACCCCTCGGTCTCATCCAGGGTGGCCCAGTTCAGAGCTACCACAAAGCTGTGAAAGGGCTCAACCCAGGCTGCTCCCGTGTGGGCAGCAGCTCTCAGGGGCCCGACCTGGGCCTGCCCACTGCCCACGATGTTACCTCATGGCTGATTCCAAAGCGAGAGAGAGACGGATCAGCAGCAGATTGGTTTAAAATGTCCCCTCTGAAGTCACATCGACATTTCCCATTTGTGAACTTAGCTGCCAATATCCCGGCCAGTTTTCTGATAGGTCCCTGTCCTCCCCCCCCAAAACCAGGGTGATGGCAGGGAAAAACATTTCACATTTCTCTATAACCAGAAAACAAAACTGTGCTAACCCATGATAGAAGCCAAAGCTAAAAAATCAGCATTATTTGACATTATTGATTGTTAATTAAATTGGAAAAAATATATATCACAGTATATTTTGAAATAGCTATTACTACTAATAACTATAATACTATATTTCACTTGCACAAAGAAACCTGAGCTCAAAATTAAAACCTTCCTTCTCTCACTCCGTGTGGGAGCATTCCAAAACCAATTCTTCCTTCTGTGGTGCTGTTTCCAATGTGCTGTTAACAAAATCCATCCTCATCTTCCCAAACCCACAAGTTCTTTGCCTTTTTTCATATGCAATTTTTGGATGCATTTTAACACGTCCAGCAGTTCAGCCTCTTTTACCTGATTGCCCCACGGCTGACAGGGTGCTCTGACATCAGCCCACTCCAGAGCCAGCAAGATCTAGGAAAGGGCTTCTCATCCATGAATTGCAGATGAGATTGGTTCCTCACATTTACATTTAAAAAGTGACATTTTGGTGCGATCTGGCCAGACTCTGCCAGTGTTGTTTTACCAGTGGGCAGGGTCACCACCAAAAGACACCACCTGAAGGAATCAGTGTCATTTACTGCAGCTCAAAGCAGCAAAGGAGTACAAAAGGAGCAGCTCAGCAATGCACCCAACCATCACTACCAAAGATTGCCTGCAGGGATTGAGAAAGATCCATCACCAGTTCCTCTCAGACTTTCCCATCACCCACATGCACACATCAGCTGGGGGAAGCTGTCCCAGCCAAGGACTGGAGAGCTGGACACTGGGAATTGCTGCAGGTGCCTCCAGCCACAGGTGAGGCTCCAACCTGGCTGGGAGAGGGCCCAGCTCTGACAGTGCTGAATAAACAAACTGACAGCACTTCTAGTGCAGGAACAGCTGGTTTCATCCTCCTCTTGGGTCCCTCCCAAAGCCTGGCCAGGGCCCAAGGAGGAACCAAGAGAGGTGACTTTGACCATCCAGCCCCAAACAAGGCCAGATGTCAGATTTCATGGCCTTGTCCGGCTTCTAAACACAGAAAGGTCAATACATGTCTCACTAATGAGGGGATACATCTGTCACAGCACTAATGACCATGCATATTTCACTAATGAGCAGACACAAAGATAACCTTTGGTTGAAGGTTGATGCAGAGGTCACCTTTGGCTCAGGGCCTGCTGTTCAGGCCTCACTCAGGCCTCTTGTCCAGGCCTGGGATGAGCAGGGACATCTTTCACCAGATCAGGTTGTTCAGAGCCCTGTCCCAGCTGGACTTGAATGTTTCCAGGGATGGGGCATTGACCTCCTGCAGCCCCCCACATCCCCCCTGGCCATGGAACCTGGCTGCAGAAATGGGTCCTTGGGGTGCTTTCCAAGGGAACTTGAATGGATGAGGGATCGAAAGCCAGGAGTGGGGTCAATGCAGTGTCCATGGCCACAGCCCCTTGCAATGGCCCAAGGCAGGTTGGGATGATGATCCACCCTCACTCCTGGCCCGGGGCAGGGCTACAGTGCTCTTGGACTTGGCACACACTTGAGGAGGGTTTCTGTTTTCACTGGGGAAACTTGGGAGTTTTAGCTTGCTTCAAAAATATAAGAAAAAAATCCTTCTTTGGTTGTGTGCAGCCAGGTCTCCAAGGAAAGCAGGTCCCAGGTGAGTGAGAATAGATAGGATGTGGTTGGGGAATGTGGAGCAAGGTTTTCCACACTGGGTCAGACCTCAAGGCACAGCTTCTCTGAGCAGGTCAGACCACCTTGGGAGACTCCGGTTTAGTATCAACTACAGATTGCTGCAATCACCACTTTTGTAATGAGAACAATATTGAAATACACCCTTGAAAATAGGAATACATATTTCATAGAAGCTCTTTGAAATATTTCTCCATAACTGCAGCAGGAAAACTTCCTAATGAATGGCACTAGACCAGAGGGAACTCAAGGTAGAACCATGGTTTGTCAGGACTTGTTTGATGCTAATGAGCCCTTTGCTGCATTTGGTGCTGAGCCCTGGAATTTCAGGGCCTGAGAGGAGATTGCACAAACCTTCCCAGAAGTAAAAGGGAGAAGAAAAACCCAAAGTGTCTGGAAGAATTAATGTGTCCATCCCAAACACAGGCTCCTCATGGACTCCTTGGAGGAGACAATTGGAGGCCAGGACTGCACAAAAACCTCTCAGAGACTCAGTGTGGGAAGGAAAATCCAAAGTACCTTAAACACCTTGAGTTATGTCAGAGTACTAATGAGCCCCACTGAGTGTCAATGAAAAGGTCTCAAGGGACTCATTAAAGCAGGTAATTGGAGGCCAGGATTGCACAAACCTCTCAGAGACTCAGTGGCACAAAGAAGTACTTAAACTACCCTGAGTACCTTGAGGCATTAATGAGCCCCACTGAATGTTGTTACAGGCTAAGGATCTCAAGGGACTAATTAAAGCAGATAATTGGTTACATGATTGCACAAATCTCTCACAGAGCCAGTTGTAAAAGGGAAACACCAAGTACCATAAAAGAACTGAAGTACCTTGAAGCATTAATGAGCCCCACTGAGTGTAGTTCCTGACAAAGCCTCTCAAGGGACTCATTAAAGCAGATAATTGGAAGCCATCATTGCACAAACCTCTCAGAAACTCCAAGGCAAAAGCCTAACCCAAAGTCCTTGGAAAAACCTGCAGTCCCTGGGAGCATTCAGGACCCCCCAGGGCCATTCATGACCAAGGCTCCCCAAGGACTCCTTCCAGCAGATCCTTGAGGCCACTGGGATGTGAGGGGGATGCTGAGGGCAGCACAAGGGGCTGACAGTGCCCAGCCTTGCTGGGGCTGTGCCAGGAGGCCCCAGGGCCTCAGAACAAGGTGTCTCCTCACAGCCCTTGGTGGCACAGAGGCTGCTGTGCCCCAGGCCACCAGGACTTGGCTTCTCCTGGGCACTGCCAGCCTTGCCAGGGCCCTCGGCCATGTCCAGCACAGCTTGTCCTGCCCTGTCCCACAGCTGCTGCACACTCCCATCTCGCTGCCCCCCTGGCTCTGCCCTGACATGGCCAGCCCTGCCCTCACCTCTGCCCAGGGCATGTCTGACACCCCCCACCCAATGGGCTGGGGCTGGGAAAGTGTTCCTGAGGGCACAGGGAGGGGACAGCTGGGCTGGCCTGACCCAAGGGAGCTCCCATTCCTTGTGACATCATGGTCAGCAATAAACTGAGGGGAAAGAAGGGCGATGGGGGTGGCGGTGAGGGCTGTGGATGTCTTTTATTATTGAGACATTTCTCACACCAAGCACAAAGTACATGTGCTCCATCCTTTCCTGCCAGGAGCTGGCTGGACATTTTCTGCTGATGGGAAGTAGAGAATTGATCTCAGTTGTTATTTCTGTCCTTACACATGTGGCCTTTGCTTTTTGAGGCCCTTGCTGAGGAGGATGGTCACAGCAGGGACACGCAGCAGGACAGTGACCAAACTGCCCGAGCACTCCGGCCTTGCACCCACAGAAGGGCTGGGAAGGGGAGTGTGGAGCTGGGAAGAGCAGATGTGGAAAGAGCCAGGGCCATTGTCCCTGTCTGTGCTGGCTCTGCTGGGATCCTCTTTCCTTCACATCTGCAAAAGATCATTGTTTTATTCAGAGCCATGGGGAACAAAGCTTTTGAAAGTAATTGAGATACTGAATAATGGCAGATACTCATGTAGAAATGCTGTGAGTAGTGATACTTGTTTGTGGAAAACATAACAGTAGGAATGTATTAAAAAAAATGCAAAAATGGAAAAAAAAGTACGCCAAGACTGAGATTAAAATAAGTTATATTCAGAAGGTTCTGCAGAAGAAAAGAGGCAGGTTTTTGCTTCTGAAATCCAGCCAGCAATTTCCTCATGGACTCCACGAGTTCCTTATCCCTCAGGCTGGAGATGAGGGGGTTCAGGGCTGGAGGCAGCAGCGAGTACAGAACTGACAGGGCCAGATCCAGGGATGGGGAGGAGATGGAGGGGGGCTTCAGGTGGGCAAATAAACCACTGCTGGCAAACAAGGACACCACAGCCAGGCGAGGCAGGCACGTGGAAGAGGCTTTGTGTCCTAGGAGGCCCCACTTTGCCCAAGTAGAGCCTTGCATCCATGAGATTCCCTGTTGTCACCATGCTCTGCTGGGTTCCGTGGGGCTGTGCTGTGTCACAGTGGACACTGAGCTCCACGTGCCCTGGCACTCTCCAAGTGGCACCTGGCTTCCATGAGGCCCTGCTGTGTTTGCAGGTGACACTTGGTTCCCCAAGGTGTCCTTGTGTCACAGAGCTCTCCTGGTGCCATGAGGCCCAGCTGTGTTGATGCCTTCAGGAACTCAGAAATAAAGTAACAGCCTTGGAGATAATATTATAGAGGAGGTAATAGAAAGGCTGATCTTCATTGGAGACCTCCAAGTGGCAGATATGGAAAATGTCCACAAAACGCCCAGCCCCCCAAAGGGTGAATACAGTTCTATAAGTACAGCAGATTAGCATATTTGACAAAAAACACCAGTTAGGAGCACGGGTGGTGAGGCATGACAAAGTTCCTTGCAAGGGTCACTCTGTCCATGACTGGACACTTCAGGCACAGCAAGGAAGGAAAGCAACAACAGAACCAAACAAAATCCAGGCAATCAAACCAGAAACAAACCGAGGACTGTCCCTGTGTGTGTGTGACAAGAGCACAGTGAGGGCAAGGATAAAAGGAACACGGCCTAAAAGTGTCACAGAGCTCCAACTTAACAGGACTTGACTTATACGCGAACCTGAACTTACACCTTCACAATTTAGCAAAAGAACAATACTTGACAGTATTTATCCAAACTTATAAACTATGACATAACCATTTACAGAGGAATAGTATTTAACATTGCTTATAACTTCTATTAAACCTGGAATTACGGAAAGGCACTTCGCAAAGCGCTGACTCAGAAAACTCTAAACCCTACAACTTCAAGTTATCCAGATTTTGAGAAGAGGAAGTCAGGAGAAGAGAGAGAGATGCACAAGTCAGGGCCTTGGATCCAGCATCATCTCAGCTGCTGTGAGCTCCAGGGCCGTGGGACGTGTCAGTGTCACAGCCGTGTCACAGCCTCACCTGCTCTGGGCCCTCTCACAGGTGGAGTTTTCAGGGTGCCAGAGGCTTGGAAGCCACTTTGGGGCTGCACCAGAGGCTGCAGTGGCTAGGACTGGGGCAGTGACCATCCGAAAACCACCTCAGAAACCTGGGATGCACCAAAATCCCTTCAAGAACGTGCAATACTCAAAAACTCACTCAAGAATGGGTTCCCCTTCCCTTCATCATGCCAAACCTGTGGGTGTCTCATTGCAGATTTCACCACACTCTCCCAATCCCCACCCAAACCCATCCCAGCTCTCCTGGACCTTAACAACCCCTTCCCAAGCCATATTTCTCCCATCCCACCCCTCCCAATCCTCATCCCACCCATCCTGCCCCACCCAATGCTCACCTCACCCCTCCCGATTTACAACCCACTTCACCCAACCCCCTTCCAAACCCTTTCCACACTGAGGAGTTGAGGAATTGAGTAATTCTGGGGTGGGACTGAGTAGTTTTCAGTGGCATGGAGTGTTTTTGATGTGACAGATCAAACCCACTTGTCTCTTTGAGGGTTAAGGAATGGAGACAACCGCATCAAATACCCTCAAATCTTGCCAAGTAACACTCAGAATCCCTGATTCTCTTGAAACACAAGGAAAAAGCGAGCATTGAGATGGCTTTGATGAACTTGATTTCCAGCCCAATTTTACTGGTTTAAAAGGGAGGAAGATGAATCAAAAGAATATCATGAACCACCAAACTAAATGACCACCAGCCCACTGTCCTTGCAATGTGGATCCCCTGATGGGGGATGGAGTTGGAGCAGTGCAGGAAGCTTTCCCCACAGTCGGGGCACTTGCAGGGCCTCCCTTACCAGTGCCTCCGTTGGTGTTTGGTCAAGTGAGAGCTATCTGAGAAGCTCTTTACACACTGGGGACACTCGTAGGGCCTCTCCCCAGTGTGGATGCGTTGGTGCCTGATGAGGTGGAAGTTGCGCTTGAAGCCCTTCGTGCAGTCGGGACAGCGGAAGGGCCTCTCCTCTGTGTGAATCTGCTGGTGCACGAGGAGATTGGAGCTGGTCTGAAATCTCTTCCCGCACTTGGGACACTCATAGGGCCTCTCCCCAGTGTGGATCATTTGGTGTATGATCAGTTGGGACCTCTGGTTAAAGCCCTTCTCACATTCCCCACACTTGTATGGCCTTTCCTCAGCGTGGATGTTCTGGTGGCGGATCAAGTTGGAGCGCTGGTTGAAGCTCTTCCCACACCGCTCACACTCGTAGGGCCATTCCTTGGTGTGGATCCTCTGGTGGCGGATCAGGTGGGATCTCTGGCTGAAGCTCATCCCACATTGCCCACACTCGTAGGGCCTCTCCCCAGTGTGGATGCGCTGGTGGGTGATGAGGGTGGAGTTGTGCTTGAAGCCCTTCCTGCAGTCGGGGCAGCGGAAGGGCCTCTCCTCCATGTGAATCTGCTGGTGCTGGAGGAGATCTGAGCTGCTCTGAAAACTCTTCTGACACTTGGGACACTTGTAGGGTTTGTCCCCAGTGCATGATCTGGTGCTGGACAGTGGTGTTGCTCTGCCTGAAGCTCTGTCCACCTTCCTGGCACAGGGTGGGTCTTTCCTCCTCAAAGCACCCTGGGATGGGTTTGGAGTCCTTCCTCCTGCAGGATCTCCATTGCTTTTTCTCCTGATTTGATTCCTGTGCCGTGGAGCCACTCAAAATGGCCTCTTCCAAGAGGTCCTGCCGTGGGGATTTGTCCTCCCTGGTCTCCATCCTCAGCTCCTTGTCTGGGGGAGGAAGGACAAGGACAGGATGGGATTTGTCACTGTGCCAGAGGGAAGGGCAAGGAGATTTCCCCCAATGCATCCCCAGCAGGACGGCATCGGCAGCGGGGTTGTCCTGCAGCCGGGGGCCATGCTGGGCTGGGAGATGGAGCAGGAGAGAGGGGGAAAGGGGCACTGACTTCCTCCTCACCTGCCTGGCTGTCCTGGAGCATCTTCCTCTTCCTCACAGCCTCTTCCTCCATCCAGCCAATGTTAGGGAATTCGAAATCCTGTTTTGGGCAAAAGCAAGGGATGAGTATGATGAGTTTGAATGTCCCTCTGCTCAAATCCATCTCTACAAGTCACCAGACATCTGAAGTCCCTAATAGCCTATCAAACACCAAGAGCAGCCCTGAAAATTTCTTTGTGGAGTTCCCTGTCTTGGGTCTCCCAGCCCTCCCCAGGCTGCTGAGAATCCCAGGAATCTGAAAAGCTCCCCCCTTTTCCATTTTCTATTTAGGATTGCTGGGAGTTTTGGGGTCCCAGGGTCCCTTCTCCCCTTATTCTCTGCTTTGGGGTGCAGGGGCTCCAAGGAGTCCCCCCTGCCCCTCTCCAAGCTGTTGAAGGTCCTGCAAATTGCAGCTCTCCCCCCTCTCTGGGGCCCTGGGGGACACAGGGCTCTGCTCCTCCAAGCTGCGTCAGCCAGCAGCCGCCACTGGGACCCCCCTATGTCACCCCAAGGGCCATTTTCTACCCAGCTTTGGAGTTCTTCATTCTCAAAACATCCCCACCCCAAAAAAAAAAACCCATCCCAGGGACCCCTCAGGTTATCTGAGCCGAGCTCCCCCTGTCTTGGGCTGGTAAGAAAAGGGTCTGCTATGGAAGAATGGAGCCTCCCTTGAAACGTAAAATCCAAACCCCCTCTCTTTGAATTATAATATTGAAATTAATTGGCTTTCAAGCAAAGATATGGCCATGGAATATCAGTTCTTCAGTAGGAAAATTAAACTAAAAGTGCAGTAGCAAAAAAACCCACCACCAACAAAGCCCAAAAAATAAGACTCAGAATCCAACCTGACACTCGGTGAGTTAGGGTGCTGCTTGCAGTCCAGTCCAATTGTGGCTGCAGTCCTCCTGGAGTGACAAATGTGTTTTTCTTGAAGCAATGATCTTGTAGAAGGGTGTAGTTTTCCTCTGAAGGTCCAGTGGTGATGTAGATGAGTCTGGTCTTCCTCTGGGAATCCAGTGGAAACCAGGCTGCTTCTGGTGTTTAAATCTCAGATTATATCCAGATGGGAATGCTTGGCTCCTCCCTCTGGGTGGAGCATCTCACAGTCGGATGATGAAATTTTATCAGTCATACAGTGAGACTCAATGGCCCATTAACAGAAGATATCTTCCTGGAGGGAGGATGGGTCATGGAAGAGCTAAAGAACACTGCCCCATTTTGTTTTAACAGCTGGGCCATTAAGAGAAGAACCCCCTTCAGAGATATGAGGAATGAATGGGTCATGGAAGAGTTAAACAATGTGCCCTCCTGGTTTTAACAGATGGTAATAGAATACACTATATTTGGTTACATCTTGCATTGCAAGACAGGGCTCCAGGCTCCTTGCCCAGGCTCTCTCCAGAACACGCCCAGGCCAATGCTCAGCAGAGAAAAGCCCCGTGAGCAGCCCCAGGGTGGCCGTGGGCAGTCTGGGGGCAAACAGCATGGTTGGGGCTCTGCAAGGTCCCTGGGGGAGATGGGAAGAAGCAGCAGAGCAGGGGCTGATCCATCCCCACTGCGCTGGACACCCCAGGGCAGCGTCCCAGAGCGTCCTCATGCACCTGCCAACAACATCCCCCCTCTGCAGCCCTGGTCTCTCCCCCAGCTCACACAGGTGCTGCATCCTTGCAGGCACAGACATGGCAGCACTGGCTCAGGAGCCCCTGTTTGCACTGCCCAGAGCAGGCATGAGCACACCCATGGTGTTGGTGTGGGGAGATGAACCTGAGTGAGCACAAATGCCATCAGCCCATGGGCCCAGGAAGGGCTGAGGGACAGCAGGGAAACCACTCCGGTTTGTGGTGGCCTCTGAAGTCATCCAGAAAGTTTGTTCCCATGAGCTGTGAGTTTCCTGTGCCACTGCAGATGTTGTTGCACAGAGCCAGGGCTGCCTGGCAGCAACCCCCAAACTGCCCTGAGCCTTTCCTTTGCTTCACCTTGGCTTTCTTTACCCTTCCTGCTAGAAATTTCTTCCTATTGCCCACCCCTGTTCCCTTCTCTGCAAACAGCCCATCCCTGGTTGCCCTTTCCTCACTGGCCCCACTCCCCATTTCATTTCCTGAGCTGGCACCATGGCAACGTCCCTTGGGGAGCAGGATCATCCTTCAAGTGCATCAGGAATTGTCTGCAGGCTCCTGCAGTGCCTCATGCTGCTCCCTTGCCAGAGGCACCACAGGCCAGGGCAGCACATCTGGGCTGCTGTGTCTGGCTGTGGGGCTCCCTGTTCTGGGCAGTGAGGAGGAGCTGCAGAGGCTCTGCAGGACTGACAGGATCGGCTTTGGGGCTGTGAGGAGAAGCTGAGGCACCTGGGCTGCTGGACCTTCTGGAGAGGAGGCCCAGGGCTCATCCTGCAACTGCTGCAAGGGCGGTTTCAGAGAATCACAGAATCAGCCAGGTTGGAAAGACCTTGGTCATCATCAAGTCCAACATGTAACCCCTGACACTGCCTTGTCTTCCCTGAGCCTCCTCTTCTGCAGGATAAACAATCCCAGCTCCCTCAGACGCTCCTCACAGGACTTTTGCTCCTGACCCCTCACCACCTTTGTTCTTCTCTGGACACGCTCCAGCTCCTCCATGTCCTTCCGAAACTGGGGCACCCAGAACTGGACACAGCACTCAAGGTACTGCCCAAGCATTGATGAGCACAGGGGAAGAATCACTGCCCTGCTCCTGCTGGCCACACCATTCCTGATCCAGGCCAGGAGCCATTGGCCTTCTTGGCCACCTGGGCACACTGCTGGCTCATGTCCAGCCTGCAGTCTGTCAGTCCCCACAGGTCCCTTTCTGCCTGGCTGCTGTCCAGCCACTCTGTACCCAGCCTGTCAGTTCTTTATCTGGGAGAAAAGGATTCTCAAGGGAGACAAGGCAGTGTCAGGGCACAGATTGGACTTGATGATGTCCACGGTCTTTTCCAACCTGGCTGATTCTGTGATTCTCTGAAACCACCCTTGCAGCAGTTGCAGGATGGGCCCTGGGCCTCCTCTCCAGAAGGTCCAGCAGCCCAGGTGCCTCAGCTTCTCCTCAAAGCCCCAAAGCCCACCTTGTCAGTCCTGCAGAGCCTTTCCAGTGCAGGGGAAACATTGGGCAACTGAATAGCAGAATCAATATCATTTTAGCAGAAGCCGTTTATTGTTCACATTAAACTCCAGTTATGGATTCTAGCCCTACTGTCCACACACACAGGTGTTTCTCAATTGGCTGAGCCATTTGTTCACAGGGCAGGCACACATCCTTCAGGACACCTAATTGGTCAAGCGTCCATCATCATGTTGTGTGTCCTCTAAGTTTTGCGTCGTTTGTAAACAGTTTCTCAGGATCTTGGTTCTTATTTGTAGTCCTGTTGTTATCTCAGTGGCCTTGAGGAATTCCTGAGGTCTCCTGGGCAAGGAGCCTCAAGCCCTGTCTTGCAATGAAAGATTTAACCAAAACAAAATGTATTCTATTACATCTGTGAACACCAGCTGGGGCAGGTTGTTTATCTCTTCCATGACCCATCCCTCATATCCCTGAGGAGGATCTTCTCTTAATGGGCCAGCTGTGTAAAACCAAATGGGGCAGTGTTCTTGTTATCTTCCATGACCCATCCTCCCTCCAGGGAGATATCTTCTGTTAATGGGCCATTGAGTCTCACTGTATGACTGATAAAATTTCATCATCCCACTGTGAGATGCTCCACCCAGAGGGAGGAGCCAAGCATTCCCATCTGGATATAATCTGAGATTTAAACACCAGAAGCAGCCTGGTTTCCACTGGATTCCCAGAGGAAGACCAGACTCATCTACATCACCACTGGACCTTCAGAGGAAAACTACACCCTTCTACAGGATCACTGCTTCTACAAAACCACACCTGTTACTCCAGGAGGACTGCAGCCACAATTTGAGTGCACTGCAAGCAACACCCTGACTACCCGGGTGTCAGGTTGTATTCTGACTCTCTCCGAATTTTTTCTATTTTAGTATTGCATTTTTACTTTAATTTTTAGGTTAGGCTGTGAGGAAGATGCTCCAGGACAGCCAGGCAGGTGAGGAGGAAGTCAGTGCCCCTTTCCCCCTATCTCCTGCTCCAACTCCCAGCCCAGCATGTTCCCTGGCTGCAGGACAACCCCACTGCCGATGCCGTCCTAGTGGGAATTCACTGGGGGGATCTCCTTCCCCTTCTCTTGGGCACGGAGGCAAATCCCATCCTCTCCTTGTCCTTCCTACCCCAGACAAGGAGCTGAGGATAGAGACCAGGGAGGACAAATCCCGAGGGCAGAACCTCATGGAAGAGGCCATTTTGAGTGGCTCCACTGCACAAGAATCCAATGGGAAGGAAAAGCCCAAGACATCCTGCTCAAGGAGGGGTTCCAAACCCATCCAAGGGTTCTTGGAGAAGGGAAGGCCTGGACTGTGCCGGGAGGATGGACAGAGCTTCAGCCACAGCTCCCACATGGTCCAGAACCAGGTGATCCAAAATGGGGAATGGCCCTACAGGTGTGGGGAATGTGGGAAGGGCTTCAAGCACAACTCCACCCTTGTGACCCACTGGTGCATCCACACCAGGGAGAGGCCCAACGAGTGTGGGGAATGCAGGAAGAACTTCAGCCAGAGATCTCTCTTGATCTTCCACCAGAGGATCCACAGCACAAAAGGGCCCTACTCACAAAAGTGTGAGCAATGTGGGAAGAGCTTCAGCCAGCGATCCCACCTGATCCGCCACTGGAGGATCCACACCGGGGAGAGGCCCCACCAGTGTGAGGAATGTGGGACGAACTTCAGCCAGACCTTCCACCTGATCTGCCACCAGAGGATCCACACCAGGGAAAGGCCCTACAAGTGTGAGGAATGCGGGAAGGGCTTCAGCCAGAGCTCCATCCTGATCCGCCACCAGAGGATCCACACCAAGGAACTGCCCTACGAGTGTGAGCAATGTGGGAAGAGCTTCAGCCGGTGCTCCCACTTGATCCGCCACCAGAACATCCATGCTGAGGAAAGGCCATACAAGTGTGGGGAATGTGGGAAGGGCTTCAACCGGAGGTCCCAGCTGATCATCCACCGAAAGATCCACACTGGGGAGAGACCTGACAAATGTCCCGAGGTTTCAGAAAAGCTCCAGTCTCCTCCTGCCCCAGCAGATTCACACAGAGGAGAGGCCCTTCCGCTGCCACAGCTGCAGGAAGGGCTTCAAGCACAACTCCACCCTCATCATTCACCAGCGTATCCACACTGGGGAAATGCCCTACAAGTGTGTGGAATGCAGGAAGGGCTTCCACCAGAGTTTCCAACTGATCATCCACCAAATGATCCACAATGGGAAGAGGCTCTACCAGTGTGGGGATTGCGGAATGAGCTTCAGCATAAGCTCCCACCTAATCCACCATCTAAGGATCCAAACCAGGGAATGGCCCTACACATGTCCCGCTTGTGGGAAGAGCTTGTCCAGGAGCTCTCACTTGAACAGACACCGACGGAGACACAGGTAAGGGAAGGCCTAAGAGTGCCTCAGCTGCGGGAAGAGCTTTGTGCAGTGCTCCAGTTTAGTCCTGCTTCAGAGGACCCACATTGGCCAGAGAATTGGTGACATACATTCCCAGCGATCCACACTGGAAAGACCCTGGGCTGGTGGTCCTTTTCTTGGTGGTCCCTTATATTATTTTGATTCATCTTCATCCCTTTAAACCAGACAAAACTGGGGATAAAAATCAACAAATTCATCAAAGGCATCTAAAGCCTCATGTTTTACTAGTGTTTCAGGGCAATCTGGGACTCAGGGAGATACTTTAGAGGATTTGGGGGTTTGTGGGGTATTTGGTGTGGTTGTGTCCATTTCTGGGCACTCAAAGAGATGAGAGGGTTTGATCTGTCACCTCAAAACCACTTCATGCTAAAACTGCACAATCTCACCAAAAAAATTACTTGATTTTACAGCCCCTCAAGGATGGATGGGGTTGGAAGGGGAATGAATGAAGTAGGGTGAAAATCAGGAGGGCTGAGGTGGGACAGGATGGGTGGGATGTGGTTTGGGAGGTGTGAAATTGGGGAAATAGGGCTTGGGATGGCAGGGGTGGGATGGATTTGGGTTGGGATTGGAGTGATGGGGTGGGATCTGGAATAAGACATCCAAAGTCTGGGGATGATGATGGGAAGGGGTGCTAGTTCTTGAGGGAGCTTTTGGATATCCTACATTTCTGAAGAGATTTTGAGGAATCCCACATTTCTAAGGCAGTTTTGGGCCACTCCCCAACTCTTGGGGGATTTCCTGAGAGCAGCTCCACGGAGCCCCATTGCCAGGGGTGGTTGCCTTGGGCACGAGCTCAGAGCTGCAGCCAGAGTCCATTGCTTCAGTGCTGGAGAGCAGAGAAGTGATGAATGGCCCCAGACATTTCCAGTGTGTGTTTGGGAGCCAGGGCAAGTTCTGCATAGGTGGGGTGGTCACTGCCCCAGCCACTGAAGCCTTTGGTTCAGCCACAAAGTGGCTGCCAAGCCCCTGGCAACCCAAAAACTCCATCTGTGAGAGGGACCCGAGCAGGTGAGGCTGTGACACGGCTGTGACACGGCTGTGACACTGACACGTCCCATGGCCCCAGAGATCATAGCATCTGAGATGGTGCTGGATCCAAGGGTGACTGTGGATCTCTCTCTCCCCCTCTCTCTGTCCTCCTGACTTCCTGTTCTCAAAATATGGAGATCTGGAAGTTGGACTGCTTAGAGTTTGCTCAGTCAGTGCATTCTGAAGTGATTTACTGTAACTCCATGTTGCTCTAAGATTTCCCAAGTTTGCAACTAAAAGTTTGTTCACCACCCTCCTGACAAGTTTCTTGTTTTCTCCCATGCGCCACCCGAGGGGATCGAGGTACCTCAAGTCTCTTTCCAGCACCGGCCGAGCGAGCTTGGGGCACAGCAGCAGGAACTGCAGGGCTGAGTAAGGCCTGGGTTTTGGCTGGAGGAAGCAGAAAGGCCGAGCCCTGAGCCCAGGCCTGGCACAGCAGGGCCTGTCCCTCACGGGTGCCTTGGGGCTGTTGGTGGGGCAGTGGGATGGGAGGGACAGCGAAGACAAATGTCATCAAACTTCAGCTCCTGCCAGCCTCCTCAGGGAGGGGCCAGGGAGGACCAAAGTGCATCCCCTGAAAGGAAAGTTCCTTCTGTGGGGCCTCCAGAGGCGCTGCCAGAGCCCAGGGGAAAAAGGCCTGGGTGCCTGTGGCCCTGCCAGCCCTGCCCAGACCTTGGCCATCTCTCCTGCCGGCTGTGCCCCTGTGTGTGCTGCTCCTGTGCCCTGGCCGGCTGCACACACCCCTCTTGCTGTCCCCCCAGCATTTCTCAGCCCAGCATTTCTGTGCCCTCCCTGGACTCCCTGCACCCAGCGCTGCCGGCTCCTG